>CALNHX010000642.1:0-303845 GCA_940337035.1 Agriotes lineatus
GAACTTAAGGTCAAGTGGTGGGGGGAGGTTCCAGAACCATCCACTTCCCTCTACTGTCATTTAGCGATAAGCCATTTGAAGCTCTCGAACTGGCATCAAAAACTACACGGAATTTTGAATTCGTCACGCAATGGTGTGGAATGTAATAACATTTATCGGGACGAGGATCCGCCGATGCGAGGACCATATGCCCTGTATTAATGTATTCGTCCATAAAGTTGACGTATTCCCTTCTCAAAGAAGAATTGTGCATAAGGCGATTTTCGAGCAATTGCAGCCGCCTTAAGGCAATATCGCGCGAATTGGGAAATCTTGGATTTTGCACTTTGAACGGCAACGGTACTATCACGGGATACCGTAGATGAATATAACGACTCGCAAATGGCATCCGCGGCGTCGACCGTAGATATCTGCGGGGGTTCTTCTGTTCGCCAAAACGCTTTCAATGTGTCATCGAGGGTTGGAATTTCGACCGATGTCAGATAAGCTTTAGCAACTGCGTTCGACGCGGGACCAACGCATCCATTAACAACCCAACCGAAGATCGTGTTAAGAGCTGCGGGTTCATTTTGGGACGTGCTCAAAATTGCGCCAGGTTTAATCACGTGTGCATATATATCGGCACCTAGCAATAAGTCTACTTGACGGGCCCGATAAAATTCGGGATCAGCTAATACTAAGCCAGAAATATGATTCCATTTAGAAGGGTCGATGGAACTCGCAGGTATATTTCCGGCAATTTGAGGGATTACAAGGGCCTTTATGCTAAATACAGGCACCGGCTTATTGCTGTAACAAGGACGAAGACAACATGCTGCAAAACCTGCAGAAAGCAAGGCCTTTTCAGAGGTTTCTGAACCGATACCCTGAATAACGGTTTTAAATGGTGTAAGTGTTAATCCCAAGCGCCTTAAACCCTTTTGCGTGATAAAGCTACCCTGTGAACAATTGTCAATAAGACAGCGTAACTTCTGAAAATTACCGAACGCGTCTTGAATTTCGACAATAGCCGTAGAAAGTAAGACTGTTTCGAACGACAATATGCTCGCACAAGCGGTTAAGCTCGTTTCTACCTCAGAATGTTGAACAGGTACACCGACCTCAAAATTTGCCGAACTTTGGGATCTTGCCGGAAAATGGAGCATCGTGTGGTGTTTATTGCGACAGTTTCTACATGCCGACTTGGACGGACAATGACTACTAATGTGATTAGAGCGCAAACAATTCAAACAAAGACGATGCGACTTGACCATTTCAAATCGCTCGTGTGGTGTTTTTGACGCAAACACAGGGCACGCATAAACTGTATGTGCCAATTGACAAATCAGACATTTCGAAGTGTTTTCGCTACCTGAAGTTAATTTATTCTGCGAGGATTTATTTACTAAGAACGCCGATTTAGTAGACGGCTTTGCAAACAGGTGTTTGAACCCTTTGTTGGCTGAGTTATCAACACTTTCCAAGACGCGACATTGACTTTCAATAAAATCTTCTAATTGTTTTAGCGTTGGAATATCCGATGCCTTAGACCTAATCTCCGATTCAAATAATTTTCGCGTATCTGTATCAAGCTTATCTAAAAGGATGCTAAACCACATAAAGTCCTCTAACGAATTAGCAATGTTTAGAGCCTTAAGGGCCAAACGATTCTCTTTAACGTGGTCAAACAGTTTTCGCAGGTCTTTCGCGGATTCTGCTTTCAATTTTGGAAAATTATTAATTGATGCCCAATAGTGACTAGCCAATCTACGCTTATCATCGTAGCGGTCGACGAGTGTATCGTATGCGATTTTATAATTATCTCCTGACAAAGGCAACGACTTAATAAGATTTAATGGCTCATTTTGTAAACAACTCAAAAGGTATTGCAGTTTTTGAATGTCAGACAAATCAGATCTAGTATGTATTGCACTTCGAAATAATTCGATAAAACCGGTCCATTGACTATACTCGCCGGAATAAATCGGGAGTTCCAGTTTCGGCAAACGAATATTATTAGAATGATTGAAACTACGATTCGAAGAATTGTCATTAGGATTGCTAAAACTCGGGGACGATTCATTATCAGGAAACAAAGAAAAATAAATAGCTTCAATACTATTAAAGGCATCATCAAATTGTTTCCTAATGGCCTCTTCGGATGCTAGGTCCGGATTAGCTTGAGTGGATATATTTTGAATAATAGCGCGATGCAAGGGTTGAAATTCATCATAAATCGACTTTGCCCTGTCAAGTCGCCGTTTGAATAACGGACGTAACGCGGTTTCTTCCTGAGATGAAGAAGCTAGGTCACGGATTTGCAATAATTGATTAATTAAAGTACTGCGGAGTGCCAAATTCATTTTAAGCTGATTCGCCATGATTTATTGGTAAGCGGCGGCGGAAACTGCGACAAAGGGCTATATCCAAAATCCAAAACTTTGAGGATCGACAGCCGCCTGCAGTACCACAGCAATAAAAGCAAAAGCAGTAAAACCCAACCGTTCTACGATGGTCACTTGTTGACCATATGCCCGGCGCAACCAAACTAGGAAATTCCGAGAACGAGCGACAATGGATGCAAAGATGCGGACCAAATTAGGCATAAAATTAATATGTGGGACGGCGAAACGTAACGACATACGCAATATACACGAATCAATAAAGTTAAATCAATAATAACTCGTAAATAGCTGTACCTGCGCTGGAGCTTTGAATTTGGAAAATAAACGATATCAAAATTTGGAAAATTCGACAAATTTGACGCGTTTCTTACTACAACAAAAAACGGATAATCTCAATTGATTAGATCCGGCTCGAAGGACCAGAAATGTATCTGTCTCCAGGGCAATTAATATCTAAATTAATTCTACCTAAACGGAGAGCATAGGACTCGATAGTACCCACGCAAAGTAGAAGTTTTTATAGGGACTTACCTTGATGGATATATATAGGAAGGCTCACATGTGGAAGTGGCACGTGGATTGACCCGTGACTCCAGGAGCACAAAACGATAAACACGAGCGATTACACAAAACAACAAAAAACGGGATCAGTTGACCGACCGTTCACCAACTCGTCTTAGGTTCATCTCATTGCAATGTGGGCCACTGACCCAACATTTAGGGGTGGCAGGAGAGGGGACAGTAAGCCCCATAACTCGACGTTCCACCAATAGTGGGTAAACTTACCGCTAGGTAGAATTACAAACTACACTAAATTTATGTACAGCTATTTACTTGTATTAAGAATTACGAATGAAATAAACTAAACTAACATGATTAAAAGCTAAATACCAAACAGTCATGTATTGAAATAATTACAATAAAGGCCATATCCTTTATCTAATAGACCTGTATGTCCGTCCGTCCGGGACGCTGTTTCAGCAGCCAAACCGTAAGAGATAGAGAAAAAAGTTACTAAAGTTATATGTTTGGAATGGTCATGTCAGGTCACGAACCGAATTTCAGTCTCTAACACTAATTATTATCGTAATTATCCTAATCCGAACTTTTTAGGTTAGATTCTAGGCAAATTTTATCAAGGCGAATGCGACTGGTAGTTTGCTACCAACAATGACGTCATATACGTACGTGTGGTGAATACGCGTTATATTTGCAAAACGGTCTTTTTTGTTTTATTAAATGAGACATTTGTCTCACTGGACTGCTAGTTATTATTATTACCTACTATAAGACGTACGTTTTATAGGATCCATTGTAAGTTAAAGTACAAATAATAATTTGAAAATGGAATAAGTGTGGCAATTGCAGTGTTACCCCCTGATAACGACTTTATCGTGCGTAGTGGATGTAATAATAATAAACAACTGCACTACGGATGTGGACCTTTCAGAGAGGAACATTTGCACTTTCGGTAGAAAGATTTGTGTACTAACTGCAAACAAAAAGTTGTTGAGGCTGGATAATTCATAAAATGTGACTGCATGTGTGCAAAAGTATATTATACTGGCTATGTGAAGTTGACTTCCAAAGATTGGCAAAATAATAGAATTAAAGGGCACAATGGTTTTGTGGCAATTGCAAACAGTTGTTAACTAACGTGAGGTTGTTTGTTAAACCGCAAAGTTGTGCAGGGGTGAACCTTGCCGTGAAGTTAGACCGAACCAAACACACTGGAGAGAATTAACAATATTGATAAAGTTCTGGTCAAGCTTGTCAAATATTGGAACAAAAATGTCAAATTACACCAAATATCGGACAAAACTGTAAAAACTATCGAATCTTGCAATAACTGAAGACATATTAACGGCAACAAATGACAATGCAAAAATGGAAGAAACTGACATCTGGAAAATGGAACCACCCAAGAGTCTATATTAAGCCCTACATTATTTCTAATATCTATAAATGGCATACCAGAAAATATAAATTTCCCAGTAAAATGCAAACTGTCTAGGATATAAGGTTTCAGTTTTTCTGCGGAAAAAACATAAAGTATAATTTTCTCCAAATGAGAAAATAAAAAGGTGAAGCAGCTTCGTATAAATGGGTCACTATTACAATATGTAAAGAGAGTTACATTTCTAGGAATTGTTTTTGACAAATCCCGTAACTGGTGATATCACATAGATTAAGTAGGGGAGAGTGGGACAAGTTGTTACAGGGGGCACGTTGTTACATTGCATTATAAAATTTTTATGCATTTCATTCGAGATTTGCTATTTTACCACGAGAAATGGACAAGCATGCGCCATCTATCAATGAACGTTGATATTGCTAGGAAGCGCATAAACCAAATTATTGAGAGAAGTGTGATCTGTGACGTGCAAAGTAATTTCTTGAGTACTGAATTCATTTGAAAACATCCGCAAAACGGTAAGTAATTTAATTAAATCGAAATATTGGTTTTTAAAGGCATACTTCTAACTTGCATTGTAGCTGCTTATTTTTGATCTAGCTCTGTTTATAAAAATAAAACCTAACATATACCTTGCATGTGGGGGCAGGTTCTTACAGTTATTGCGGGGCACGTTGTTACATGTAACAACCTGCCCCATGCTTTAATGTAGTCATACTGCCCGTAGAAATTTAATTGTTTGTCGTATTATTACAGATTTTAAATATGGCGAGAACCTTTAAAAGGAAAACCACTAGGGGACACACGCCAATTGCAGTTTTTGAGTAAGCTTTTAATGCAATATCCCAGGAGAAAATATCTTTAAGAGATGCTGCTGTTCGTTACGGAATAACTTTATGGCCCTTCATCGATATGTTAAGAAACGAAAGTTAGAAGCGGATGGGGCTAAATTATCTGTCGGCTACGCTAAACCTTCGAAAATTTTTACTGCACAGCAAGAGGAGGAATTATCCAAATATGTCGAGGATTGTTCAAAAATATATTATGGGCTAACTACAAAGGACTTACGAAGACTTGCTTATGATTTAGCGGTTGTGAATAACAATAAAATTCATGACTCGTGGAAAAATAATTAAATGGCATCCAAAGATTGGTTAATGGGCTTTCTGAAACGGCATCAGCATTTATCTGTATGTACTCCAGAATCAAGGAGTCTTTCAAGGGCTACATCATTTAACCGTGCTAACGTTAATTTGTTCTTTGACAACCTGGGAACCCTTTACGACAAATATAAATTTCAACCGAATGATGTGTATAACGTAGATGAAACTGGGCTGACCACAGTGCAAAAACCATCCAAAATTATCGCGAGAAGAGGAGCAAAGCAAGTTGGAGCAATGACGTCAGGAGAAAGAGGGATTTTAGTAACTATGGCTCTTGCAGTAAACGCGACTGGTAATAGTATGCCACCTATGCTAATTTTTCCACGCAAAAGATTTAAGCCATTTATGACTGCAAATGCAACTCCTGGTTGTATCGGAGCAGCCCATCCTTCTGGGTGGATGACGGCTGAAATTTTTTTGCTATTTATTCAACACTTTGTCCAATTTACTCGGTGCACAAAGGACAGTCCCGTCCTACTTACATTAGACAACCACGTATCGCACCTATCAATTCCAGTGCTAAATTATTGTAAAGATCATGGAATAGTACTGTAGAGCTTCCTCCCCCACACCTCTCACCGGCTTCAACCTTTCGACAGGACAGTTTACGGCCCATTAAAAAGATATTTCAACCTTCATGCCGACGGATGGCTCAAATCACACCCAGGCGTGCCTATGTCTATTTATGACATTCCAATAGTAATGAAGGAAGCTCTGCCACTTGCTGCCACACCGAGCAATATCCAAAAAGGATTTTTAGTTGCAGGCATTTGGCCTTATAATAGGGAAATTTTTTCAGATGACGATTTTTTGCCGGCCGAAGTTACAAACAGAGAAGATACAGATAATAACCTCCCAAATACGGTTAACACTGACCAACGTGAGCATCCATTAGCAATTCGGCATTCAACACCATCACCTCAGCCTTCAACTAGTGCAACTGGGGTTACACCACAACAGCTGAAACCTTTCCCAAGAGCGCCTCCTCGAAAGAAGACAGTTAATCGTCGGAAACGCAAATCCGAAATTTTAACTGACACCTGTAAAAACTGCACTGGACGAAGAAGCTGAAAAACAGAAAACAGGAAGAAAAAAATAAATAGTAAAGCGAAAGTTATGAAAAATCTAAGTGCAAGTAGCATCAGTAAAGAAAAAAAGAAAATTCATAAAAAGTACGAAACAGATTCTGATATATCAGAAGACGAATTGTACCTTGTCTGCTCAGAACCGTTTTCAAAAAGTAAAAATCAAAATTGGATACAGTGTACAGCATGCAACCGTAAAGGGAATTTCACTATTAAAGGTCGTTTCAAATCACTACTGGGGAGCGGACACCGACCAGTTATTACACATCTACAGAAGCATAGTAAGATCAAGCATTGATTATGGACTCGTAGCATATTAAAACTGTAAAAAACTCAGAGGAAAAGCATTGAAGTTATTGAAAATTCTGCGATACGTATTGTGTTTGGCCTTTTTAGAACTGCGCTTGTATCCAGCTTGAACTGTATATCAAATGAATTGCTTTTGCAATTCTGAATTCGCAAGCATTGCTTAATATATGCAGCAAATCCCGACAATCATGTTAATCATAACGTTTTCTTTCATCAATATAAACCAGTTTCCTCTACTAAGAAAAATATCCATCTTCCTTTGTATCAACGAATTAATTACTTTCTTGCCAACATGAACCATTTCCAGATATCGCCCAAAATGAAAATAATTTTGATTTTCCCTGGACTATTCCATTGCCAGCAATAAATATCAGTTTATCTTCCCATCATAAATTTGAAACACATCCTTCTATTTTCCATAAGCGTTTTCGTGAAATCCAAGATCGTTTTCCATTTCACTCCTTTATATATTAGTATGCGGATGCGTCAAAGTGCCAAAGTGGAGTAGGTGTAGCTATAATAGCCCCAAATAATGGTAACATATATAAACTTTCGGACTTGTATAGTATCCATACGGTAGAACCTACGCTATTATAGAAACCACGAAAGATGAGCCCTGCGTCATCAATGCTATCCGTATGATGTAAGATGTTACTTGTTAGTCAAATTAGCGTCAGTTGTATTCTCAATCAATCAGGAGCCAATAGGTGGAGCTGTATCCGGGAAACAAATAGAGTACCTGTATATAGCTGTTAGTGTCACTATTTTCGTTTTGACTAAAAAATGTAAAAATCCATTTTTTATTATGCTGTTTTAGTTATTTGCGTTTATTTGCTTTTATGATGACCAAGGTTATATGCAACTTAAATCATTTACCAACACACAATTTCAAATGATATAATAATCTAACCAATAAATATACAACTGTATTTCTTCCGCAACGCAATTCTGCAAAAAAATAATTTCATTGAACGTAGGAATTTAAATAAGGACTAAAATAAAATAATGTAAACATATTAATAATTACAATTCTTAATCACTATTACTACTTAAACTAGAGTAACTTGAGTCGTTGCCAACATGAATGATTAGTTCATCAACAGTTACATCTAAAATCCTTTCACGCTTATACCAAGTCCTTATTTTTCTTCAGTGTAACGTATACAATTGCTCCACACATCTTTGGTACATTGTTCTAATGCTTCCTTCCACATTGCAAGAGCTCGATCATCACCATAACCATCCCTGCTGATTTGATTATTGTAATATTGTTTTGCATGTGCCCATATTAATTCAATGGCATTGGATTCACAATGATACGATGGTAGACGTAAAACATCATGACCATAATTTCTCAGTAATTCATCTACTTCCTAGCGCTTTGGTTTTCTGTGAGATTTGGCTAGTACGAGTAATTCAGTTTTAAATGAAGTTGGATCGTGATTAATGGAATTTGTATTCAACTATTCTATGATATCGGCTTTCTTCCAGGAAGTTGAGGGATTTCTTTCTATTAAAACAGAATGGTAAGGAGCATTGTCCAATATTATCAATAAACGCTCATTCAAATTTTTAATTAAATGGTTGATGAGCCATTTTTAAAGGTTTCTGAATTCATCTCCCCATGATAGTATTCTTTTAAAGATCTTGTTGCAAATAATAGGGATGCGTTTTCGACAAACCCTAATTTAGACCCCGCATTAACCACAGTAAAACGTTTTCCTTCATAACCTTCGGGTTTTTTTAACACTGCGAATATTTGAATCTTGCCAGGACTTTCCAGGATTTCCTTTAGAATAAATCCACGTTTCGTCCATAAAGACTACTTGCAGTAGATGAGGTGAATTTAGAATCTCCATGAAACGTTTTAAAAACTGGAGCCGCATAATAGTAATATTTTCTTTTTCAGTTAGCGCTCTACGGTTATCATCTTTCTTGAATTTAAAACCGATATCATGTAGAACTCGATTTAAGCTGGTGTTACTGAGTAAAATATGACTTTCTTTCACTTCAGTATTCAGGGAATTGATGGTAACGTGCTTTTTTCCGAATACATCGTGTATATGGTGTCGCTTATAACCATTTTCGAGGAATCCCGGTAAATCAGTAGATTTTAGTTTTTTACGTGGTCTTTTCTTGCCACGGCTACATAAAACTGGATTCATACTAGAACGACTCTTAACTCTTTTCACAGTAGAAACACTAATGCCTAGAGCTTCCGCTGCCCTCTACAAACAAACGATGGATGTGAAATATAATTAGGTGAATTATGTTTTATTTACCTCTTGTACACATTACAATGGAATTAGATGACCCCCATTTTCTATCTCTCGTTCGAAGTAATCCAATAAATTTAATAAGAGCTGCTGCGATTGCGAACGTAACGTTTTACCTTTCATAGACATAATTTGTATCAAATCGTAAATAATAACCTGAAAACGTAGTTATAAAACGCCGAAAAAACGAACAAGGCTCGTGACTTAAACTACTTTAATCAAATAAGCACTTTAATCATAACACACGCTTATTGTAATGATATCACTGTTGTGCGCATGGAGTTTGTGAACAAATGTACACACATGTTTGTCGTTACTAAATTCAGCGTGTGATGACGCAGGGCTCATCTTTGATGGTTTCTATAATATATTGTACACGCTTCAGATTATTTTGGTAAATCAAAAACAATATGTGGTATGTACCGCTTCATTGAGTTCACTCCAATAGACTTAGCAACTATATTCCAACAATGCTCTACTTAAAAAAATACAATGCTGTTTAAACTCGGTTCAACCAAATAGTGTTCAGTTTGTGTATGTGTAGGGAAAAAACATGCCACGGCATTAAAAAACTTCTTCAAACATAAAGTTGAGCAGTTATGGCAGGATACCTGGTCGTAAAGTAGGTAACAGTAAATTAAAGGAAGTTGTACCAATAGGTATAAAGAAAAATGTAGTGCTGACATTTCGGAGGAAGGATTAAGTTGCAATTTCAAGAATTTGAAGAGGTCACACAAACCTAACTCACAGCTCTATTATAAAAAAGGAACACCCTCCTCAATGCAATGAGTGCCAGACCCTACTCACTGTTAAACACTTTGTGATACTGTCCTAATAACGAAGAAAGAAGAACGCACATCATTCCACCTACAGTGCAAGAAGCTTTAAAAGGTTCATTAGAAACTGAACTAATGTTATCAAGTTTCTAAATGAGACAGATATGTTTCGACTGCTGAAGTATCTCTAATAGTTTGTTCTTTATATTGTATATATTTGATACAACTCTAAAAATAAAAAACACGTTAATTACCCTTCGTGGTCGATGCGTAAAAAAACAAAGCGGTGTATGAATTGTTACGGTTTTGGGCATAAAAAGCGGAAGTGTCAAAGAGAAGTTACTTGTCTGTATTGTGCGAGATCTCATAAAAGCGAAAAATGTCTGGAAAACAGTAGGATGAGTTGGGGAAAGTACACTTTTGGGGCAATTGCACCTCCCGCCAATATTCGAATTCGATTTAGTATTTTTAACCTTTTTGTGTTGGTACTACAACATTAGTAAAGTACGTTTTTCTTTTCTATAATAACTGCCAAAGTGTTACAATGTTGGTAGATATGTGATTAAAACGCTAGGAAATTTTCAAATTCAAAATTATGGTTGTGTCAATTTTGAATGTCAAAGTTTCTTAATTTGAACTTTGGACAAATTTCTTTTTTTAACATGGAATCATCATCATCATCAATATAATCGGATAAAAAAAGAAAACCAAGAAATATTTTAAATGCAAAAATGAAGCAAGCGATATTAAATTATGACATATCTGTCAAAATGACAATGATTTTTTTAGTGGAAGAAAAGAACTAAAAATCTATGTACCAACATTATTAAAACTAGGGACCCTGCAGGAATGCAACTTATCTCCTACAAAGTTGACCTTGAAATTTATTATAGAAAAAAAAGTACTTTATCACTGTTGAAATTGTGTATCAGTTTGTGTGGTGAATAATCATCAAAATATTCTAAGGTAAGTACTGCTATTTGCGTGATCTTCCAAATTTGCAATACCATAATTTAATTTCATACAACTCCAATTAATAGTGTTGTGAACTTTATCGAAGCGGGAAATGACAATTTAAGGTTAGATCAACGTCTAGTAACGGTAGCTAAAGTACCGTTGCCGCTTATAGATGCTGCAAGGGGGGGGGGAATGCACTTGACCCAAAGATTTTAATGGTTGGGGCAAATACACCACCCTTTAGGGGTGAAGTTCACCACCTTATTTTGAGTTTTATTAGCTGTAGTTAAATGCCTATTTATACTCTTTACAGTGCTATTATGGTGTGTCACTACGAAACAAAAAAGAAAAGGCGAAGTGATACCGCAGAAACTTCCGATGAAGCACTTATGCATATTCGTCAGGGGAATAGCCATAAAAAGGGCGTCTGTACGGTATAAAATAGCTCGTAAAACACCGATTAACTATATAAAGGGCAGCCGTGGGACAAAAAGATTACTGGTGGTGGTGGAAGATCAACCGCTTTATCTCCGGAGAATGAAAAACAATTAGCTGATAGTTAAAGACTGATGAGTCAAGATGGTTTTGTTGTTTGCCGAAACCATATAAAGACCCCATTTAAAGATAATAGATCGGTTGAAAACTGATGGCTTTCATTCAAGAAAAGACACAGACTGTTTCTAAAAAAGCCGGAAGTTCTTGAAAATTTTTGGCAGAAAGCAAACAAACCGTTACATGGTCTACAATTTTTTTGACTTATTGGAACAGTCTATAACTGAACATGATTTGGAAGGTAACCCTCATTTAATTTGGAACTGTGACGAAACAAGTCTTTTTCACGATACAAAACGTACAAAAGTCGTCTCTTGGGTTGGCAAAACTTGCCACGATATACCGCAGGAACTGGACGCGAGAATAAAACAGTATTGGCGTGCATAAATGCAGCTGGGTGCAAGCTTCCTCCTTTAGTGGTATATAAAGGAAAAAACTTATGGGATGCTTGGAATCCTGACAAAGGGGATTACCCCGGCACATGTTACGTTGCAAGAGAAAGGGGTTGGATAAATAGTAATATTTTTCAGAATTGGTTTGAAAAGCAATTTTTACAAGAAATTGGACCTGAGAGACCAGTGTTACTGATGTTCGACGGTCATGGCAGTCACGAAACTCCAGAATTAATTACCTTAGCAAATGAAAATTCAGTAATCATTCTAAAATTGCCAGCACATTTAACACATACATTACAACTGTTGGATGTGTCATGTTTCCGAGCACTCCAAGAAAAGTGGGACATCAATTTAACTATGTGGCAAAAAACTAATGTTGGAGCAGCCCCTCGTAAAGTAGATTTTGCTAAACTACTTGTTCAAGCATAGGAGGCATTGACAGAACCTAATATAACTAGCGGTTTCAAACATACCGGAATATACGGCCCAAGTTCATCTACTGAAACAAAGGTCAACAGAAGTGTTATCAACACAGACATATTCAGAAAAGATTATTTAGAAAGATATCTGAAGGAAAAAGGTCAACAAGTAGTTGAAAACAGAAGAGATGGGAGCAATAGTTAGCAAAAAAAAAACATCTCGAAGTAAATACACTCAATAACCCGTCCACGTCAACCGAAAAAAATATTGACAATGTCAATGAGTATCCACTTCAATGGAAGATTCTACAACCAATAAGCCTAACGAATTTTCATCAAAACGGTAGAATCCGCTAAACCGTAGACTACAGTAAAAAAACAAAGAGTGGGCGCAGAAACAGAAGTATTAATCATTACTAATGCTATTTTTCGAAAGGACGATGATGGGAAAAAGAAAGAAGTTGGAAACAAACTAAAATTGCTACAGCTTCGCAAAAAAATAATGTTTTTTTCATTTATTTTTTAAGATTTAGTCCATTTATCATTGTTGGTACTACTATTAAAAACAATCTTTAAATATGCAAATTTGGTTTTCTTTATAATGGTCAAACGAATTGCAGAAAAAATCATTAAAAACTTATATATGTATTTTACATTTTACATTTTAGGTGTACTTAACCTGATTCATTCTACATGTACCCAAAGGAAAAATACTGGGGGTGTGGTATTTACCACAGTTCACTGGGGAAAGTGCCTGATAAGAGTTCAGAAAGAATATCGTGATACAAAACTGCTAAAGTTAGAAACACTAGCTTGTCAGTATATGTAACTAACAAGTTAATAAGTAACATTTTCAAAGCTAACGGCCGTGTATAAAAATTTCTGGATTTTATGTATGTTCAAAGTTGAATTCATATTTTTTTGGGGTACACTTACTCCAACTCACTCTACACGATGTTGTAGCAACTGCAGTTTGTAGATAACTAATACAAAGACAATCTAGATGTTAATCATGCAGCAACAAGTGGCCACTGCACAATTCTACAAAAAAATGCCTGGGAACAAATCGACTACGACTCAAAATAATACTTTTTTAATATTAAAGCTTTTGGATCAATATATTAGAGACATTGAGCAACCGGAAATAGAAACAAACATCCTAAATGATGTGGAATCGTATCAACAATTACTTAAGAGAGGAAGTAGAAAAACAGTATTTGGTATCACTAAAACATTAGAAGAGTAGCAAAATTTTTTTTTATTATACCTGCATCAGAATCGCCATTTAAAGCACGCCTGAGCGTGCGAATACAGGCGATTAAAGCTCGCCGAGCTTTAAAGGTTGTCAAGGAAACGACTGAATGCAACAACGGACATGGACGCGTAAATAATTCGTAACTATAGTAGCAATATTATTATGCCCTCTCGATTTATCACGACAAAAATTATTTCTAAGTTTTTAGTGCGTAATTTATTTCCAGTATTGGAGGTATAATAAAAAATAGCGTAAAGTATTCGTGGATAACTGGTCTTTAAAACACTTGCTCTATTTTGAGCATTCCGGCTACGCCGTCGTGCTCGAAAATTCGCGCGTGTTTTAAAGACCTTGTTATCCACTCATACTTTAATATACTATTATCTACGACAGTGTGTAAAATTGCCTTTTAGTTGGCAGTTTTAAGTTTGTAAAACGACTGTTTAATAACATGTTTTCAATAGTTTACGTCGTTAATAGCAACGTGCTTAAAAAATTTCATAAGGCACGTAGTTAGTAGCAACGTGTTTTAAGATTTTTAAAACACTCAAAATTAGGACCGGTTGCTAGTAATTCTAATTTACATGTAAAATATTTTTTATATTTACCGTATTTTTTAGATTCTATCGCAGATAAAATATTGCACGATACACATGCGTAAAGCATCTTTAGTCACTCGTAGGGCTTAAAACGCGCGCTCACTCGCGTTTTAATTCTACCCCATTCGTGCCTAAAGAGTAGCTTTACGCACTTGTATCGTAAATTACTATAAGGGTATCGAAATGTACGATTTTCAATTGTTTCTATTTTCATACCACGGAATATACTGTTTTAATATTTTTATAGTTCAGATAGAACATTTAAATGATTTTCCATCCATAACATTTGTACAAGATAATTATATTTTTATCGTGTCATTATGTTTTATTAAACGCCACGTAGCGGAGGTGGGTATTTCTAAAACTATGAGAGTTACATAAAATGCGGTTATATAAAAGTATGTGACGATTTTATGCAAAAAAATGCTAAATTGCAAGTGGCTTCTGTAAGTAACTGAAAGCCACCCTGAATATTCAAAAATGTTTTATTAATTTGGACTACCTTAGTACCTACAACTTTCATAAAGCAAAATGTTATGCAATTCTCATAGTTTTAGAAATATTATCCACTCCTGTATCGCGGCCGGGCCCTGTATATAAAGTAATAAATTCTTAAAAATTTGCAACGTTCAGCTGTTTGTATCATCATATATTTTACACCGTTTTTCTGTAGTTTCTATAAATACAGGGTTGCCGGACCGGAATGGTTTTTGATAGCTTGCTATGGAAACACTGATGTGACGTTTTTCAAAAAACGATTTATTCGTACATTGATATTTAAAGTTTCACCTTCTATGGCTAATTGGCCTGTTATGTTTGCTGCTCACTTGATTTCGAGGTTTGGCGACATTCCTTGACCGGCAAGATCGCCCGATTTTACAGCTCCCGATTTTTTCTTTGGGGCTATTTGAAGTCTAAAGTTTACCAGACACGTCCTCAAACACTTCAAGAGCTTAAAAACTTCATTCGGGAAGAAATAATAAATGCTAACAAAAATTTACTTCAACGCGTTATGTTAAATTTCCGAGGCAGATTGCAGCAATGCATAGAAGAGGGTGGTGGGCATCTTACAGATGTGATATTTGGATACTAATAGTGTAGTAAATTTTACTTAATATAGTTTAAATTTCTTCCAAAATTTGTTTTCATACTTTATTCGCTCGTCTACAGCAAGCTATCAAAAAACCATTCAATTCAATTGCCGGACCCTGTATATCTAGTGCAATGTCTGGTAAATAGTTTAAGCTCAATATAACCGATATGTATTAAGCATTTGCTACATATTTACTAGTGGAAATAGTTTATGTGATATTATTTTGTTCAATTAAAGAGACTTTAAAATTTATACATATAAGAAACTGAATAAAGCTATTGAAAAAATGAAAAAATAATTTGTTTTAAAAAAAATCCGAAGCTGTTGCCGGTGAATCGCATCAAAAAGAAAAATTCTAACCCAAATATCAGTGAATTCTATTTATTAAGATTATTTTTAAATAAAATGAGTATTAATGACGCATAACCATTATTCCAGACATTAGACATACCCTGCACTTAACTACAATAACTATATGATATCTACTTTCGTGAATTGGAGTAAAAGAGAAGCGTACATGGAAATTTGATGATCTAGAACCAAGCAAAAAACCTAGGAGACAATTTAAAAATATGCATAGAAAATGTTTAACTCTTAATAATGTAGATATGATACAGAAGAAAAAATGGGAAAATTATTTATAATAATCATAACATTATAGTCAATATTTCTTTATAAGGAGAACAAGTGTTTTTCACAAGAGTTTTTGGGCTAATGCGGTACCCAGATATTTCAAGGTTTTCTATGGACTGTTTTCCAGCCAGTGTACGTCGGTACACTTTTTTCTGGAAAAGTGTGCTAAAACTGATTTAGGCTTAGTAGTTGATAATAAGAGAGTCCGTGTCTATAATGCTCGCGAAAGCTGTGTTAAGGACGGTTTGTAATGAATCCTGAATAACATTGCTGGCTTGCTTATCTTGAAATTAACAGTGACGTCTGAGTGTGCACATAAAGATGTGCTAACATTGCGAGAATGCAACAAGTACTGAGGGCTTCAAGCGATATTCGAGGAAGCCTAATTAAAATATTTAGTTCTGTTGTACTACACGTGTTAGAGCAAGCCAGGCTTTCTGGATAATTTAGGGAAAGTTATGGTAAAATAGATACTGATTATTATAAGGTCTAACGGCCAAAGTAACTAATGTCCCAAAAATTCTTGTAAACCTTTAACCATTTCTGAGAGTGTAATGTGTTTTACTTAGTTTTATGAAATATATTTATTAAAAATACAAAGAGCCTTAACTGCACTAGTTAGTAGCGTTTAAAGTAAGGGTAGACCACTAATTAAAGAAAATTATTTTAAAAAATACGCACTTACAGTTAAAGGTTGAGCTTATCTATGGTTCGTTTTAGTTAGCTGATAAGTACTAGAATGTTTAAAGTACTAATGACTTCTTATTAAAAAAAACTTATCGTAACAACGCACCTACAATCAAATTATTTTATTGGGCATAATGCGTTTCTAACAGCCATGGTGCTTATTAAACAACAGTCGTCTGTTGAAAAATAGTAATTGTACCTCGGTGCAGCTAACCTACA
This sequence comes from Agriotes lineatus, assembly GCA_940337035.1. Lineage (NCBI taxonomy): Eukaryota > Metazoa > Arthropoda > Insecta > Coleoptera > Elateridae > Agriotes > Agriotes lineatus. The sequence continues at coordinate 16,718 of CALNHX010000642.1, forward strand.
TTTTTCAACAACTGAATTATGGAAGCGCAGCTGACAGCACCGTTAGCTAATTCAAGCAATAAATAATGCAAAAAATATGCTTGTAAGTGCGTCCCGATTTATGCATACATCCATCAAACGGCTTTCAAACAATTTATTGACTATGTCATCAGCAGCAAAATTTTATATATAACACTTTGTTGAGGCTTTCACACGACATGCCATTGTTGGGCGATTGCTTTCGACGGATTTATGAAATTTTACATAGGAAAAACTTAAACACCGCTTCTACATTTCTCATTTTATTTGACATTAGTTTCAATAGAACATTACTCTGCTGCCTGAGTATCTTAAATTGTAAGAAATAAAATAATCGCCGTCGTGCGTAACATTCAATTTCTCTCCTACACCGATAACATAACATGGAGGTAGTAACCAGAGAAAAGAAAAAATGCAAGAGGCTAGAGTTTCACTTTTACTTTGAAAACTTTCATTTTGCGGCTAAATTTTTTGACCTACATTACAGGAACTTTAATTAACTGACAAGTTTCTAATGTCATTTGATAGTGTAGGTACGTCTTCATTTATCACGTGCAAGTGCGTATGCTAAAAGTTGCAATAACTATAACAAGGAGTTGTCTTAATGCAATGGGGAGAGCGAGAGAGAAACGATTATTTACGTTAACAATCGAAACGACTTTTCAAGCTACTTATAGGCGATTGTTGACAGCATAGGTTAAAAAATTGTGTATATGCAATAAATCAGAATATTTCAGTGGCAGCGCAACATTGCAGAATATTAAAAGCAATAAATTATAAAACGTACAAAAGATTTCTACAGCTGTATTTTCTTAAATGATAAATTAAACAAATAATTATAATAATATGAAATTGCTGAAAATAATGATTAATGCGTTGTCTTAACATCGTAAATTTTATGTTCTAAAGCTAATAGAACATGCATGATTGCACATCAATTTTGTATTTAATAAGGATAAACCCAAACTGCACTTATTCTGTAGCATCTATTGAATAGACCTTTCTAATACCTTAGTGGTGACACAGTTAATATGAACACGTGCAAATGCAAATAATTTTATAATAGTATCATCGACGTTTGTGTAACACACATTTCTATCCTAGCCATTTTATGTTAATATTGGTACGCACCTTCGAATTCTGAAACTAATTTCAGAACGTGCAAAAGGAGGTTAAACAGCCAATTATTACACAAAAAGTTTTCTCTACGAGTGCCGTCGAAAAATTGACCAAACAATTCCTTGGTCATTGAAAAACATGCTTCACTTAAAATTTAATATAATTGCAAATTAGCTCTTAGCCTTATATCACAACTGTTAGTTTTCAAAGTTATGCATGGCATTTTTTAATATTTAACGATCTCATTCAAATTGATGTTATATCAGTGTTCTTCCGTCCAATAGCGTTCTTTATTGAATTAATCAACATATAGTTTGCACAATATATAAATTCCGGGCAGTTTGTAAAGTAAATTCAAAACAAACTCTAGTAATCCAGATGATTATTCAATTCCTATAAGCAACATTATAACTTTATGCACAGTATTTTATATGGATATTTCTTACATTGAAGCATTGAAGTAGTTTTGTTGTTTGTTTGTTAAGGATAAAGTCTAGGCATGCGAAGTACCAGGTACCTCAGACACCGATTGCTGTGGTCATATAGTCAATGTCCTACTTAGAATTTTGCCGAGACTAAGGAGTTCCAACCCTAACAATGGATCTTTTACATGCTACACATCGCAGTAACATGGGACCCACGGCTTTACGTCACTTCCGAATCATGGCATTCTGTAGAGGTTGCCATAGACACGTTTTTAATGTTTTAAAACCTCACCGGGATCGGCGATCGAACTGCGACTTAATAGATCAGTAGTTGTATGCTCATAATAATAATTATTATTATTATAGTTTTTGTTATTCAAAATACATATCTGGCAAATATATATGCTTTGGAATGCTTGAAATTATAAATAACATATCGATAAGGTCATCTATTAAGCGTTTATTATTTTTATACCAATAATAAAACAAAATACTGCATATTCAAAACTATTGAGTTTATTCCATCCCTTTTATGTGTTTGTTTTATTTTTTAAGTAATCGTGTCACTCCCATATAACATAAAGGACGTCTAAAAAAGAAACGGGCTAGAGTGCTTTCACTAAAACTTTGTTTACTTTCCGTAGGGTGTAGTTTATAGCACTTGGAGTGGTTAAGTTTAACCTCCATTTTGTGAATAAGTGTCATAATTGTCATAACTGTCATAATTAAATTATTGTGAGGTTGTGTTTATTACCTACCGAGTCAAAACAAAACCTTCTTTTGTCGTTTAACCGAGGTTCGCTACTCAGCTAAATGTAACATATTCAAGACATGCTCTAACAACATTTTTGAAAGTACTCTTGGCCCGCTCTTTTAGACAACGTTAAGTTGGGATTCAACCAAAATAGAAATGTAAACTTCGAGGTCTTTTACATTTTGTTAATGTAATTGTATAATTACCAAAAAAAAAATTTATTAAATATTGTTAATCAAATAACTTCTAAACATACAGTAATTAGCAAGGAGATAAAATTTTGAAATCGCAGAAACATCGATTGTAAATTTAGCATCATCGCAAAAAAAATTATAGAATGCAAATTTATGGTAACCAGTAAATACTATTGGGATACACGAGAATATTGAAAATTGTGAGAACACATGAGTTCTACTCTATCCCTCACTTCCCTCAAGAATGATTTAACATTCATGTATAAAACAGAAGATAATTTATTCTACAAAGTGAACATCCAGTTATCGAATTATGGAACACAATTTTTCTTTTGAATAAAATGTAACTGAACAACTGTTATAAATGCTGAAAGAAGATATGTCACTACCTGTAATAGACATGTGGTGAAAAAATATTAAGTTTTGTTTTAATTTTCTAGTAAATGATCGACCCTGTTGCCCGATCTTCCATCATATGTTTTATCTTGTTTAAAATCCAAAATTTAAGCTAGGCAAAAACAGAAACAAAATAATTAAAACTCAATGTTGAAAAATACGTGTATTACACCTCCAAGTTGCATATTTCTATTTTTAGCTGGACTGAAAATAATCGCAGGTGCAAGTGTACCATTTTGTGTTAGTTTTACTTTCTTCGTCACCTTACCTTGACTTTTGTGTCAATATTATGCATGCAATATTTTCTTAGTACAAACTCTGTAACACTTTCTACATTTTCTGTTTTAAAAGACATAGCAAACATCAACTTCTCCAAAATTAATGCGTGACCTACCTATTTGGTTTTCATGTCTTTTTTATTCGCCGAATGCGTGTCATATGCAATTTATTGTAGAAAAAAAACGATAAATAAACGGTGTAAAACCTGTCAAAGTAGGAAATCATGCGTGTTTAATAGATTTTAATTTCAAACTATGACTTTTTAATGGCTATTTAGGAACGAACCGTTTTCACATTAATATTTTAAGCAGCTATAACTACATTTTAATCAGAAGTCAAGTGAGATTTACTTTTTTTTTTTAACTTTAATATTACTATTATCTATATATTTTTAAAATCGTATTAATATTCAATGCTCTAAATTATCCTTTTATTTCATTAATGTTACAATTCTACTTGCGGCCTTTTCAGGAATACAAGCATATTGAAAACACACCACGCCATTTTTGTACATAAATATAAAGTTACAATGCTAGCAAATAAGTATTTTCAATTAATTGTTACCTCGTGCAAAAGCAGCCAATCATAGAATTTTCATTTGAAGATTGTTTGCATTGGTGTGATTGAAACGCCGATCAATTATATCCAACAAAACATAACCACAACCGCAACTTGCAGTTTTTTCGTTGCTAGCAGAGTTAATGTTAATATTCTCAATTTCTCTTTCAGAATGTCCAAAGCTAGCACCTTGGATAAACTGTATTCTAGTAATAATTGCAAACTTTAAAAATAATTTGCAGAAAACTCATTATCCTTCGTGGAGTGACTTATTTCATGGTACCATTAACAGAAGAACAATTAATTAAAAGTTGAAATATATTTTGGCTAGTTGCAATTTATGTCTAGAATAATTACTTGAAAAGACAATTGTTTAAGAACATCTATGCAGTGCCATGGAAAATACATTTTTTCTAAACCAAAGTTGCTGTTACATGTTCGTACGCATTAATATATTCGAATTTGTTCATTAATTATAAACAGCGCTAAGTTGTCAATAAGAAATGCAATAATTGTAATTTCTGTTTATGCTATTGTCTACTAGGGATGTTCCGAATACTCGTATTCGTATTCGTATTCGCGAGTATTCGCTATATTTTCAATATTTGTATTCGTAATCGTATTCGCCTAAATTAACACGAATATTATACGAGTATTTGACATTAAAATTATAGAAATATAGATAAGAAATTTAATTAAAATATAAAACAGGCATTCATACATTAAATAAAACATTTTTTTTAAATATTAACCATTCTGTAACATTAAATAAAAAACAAAACTATTTTCCATACTATTTCTAAAATATGCAGCGCGTACAAAAACGATGTTGACGTTGATATTATTCACTCAAGGTCATGTATTCGTATTCGTATTCGTATTCGCGAATATTCATAAGAGTATTTGTATTCGGTATTCGTATTCGCGAATACGAATTTTTGTATATTCGGAACATCCCTATTGTCTACATAATGAATGACACTGTTGAAGGTTTTTGAATGAATTTCATTTTTAAAGTTGAGAATGAACTGAAGCTTGCCACAAGCCAGTACAAATTAATATATTCGAATTTGAGCGTTAACTTAAACAGTGCTAAGTTGTCCATAAGAAATGTAATAAGTGGCGAGCAAGTTGTTAATAATTGAAAGAAATGCTTAAATGGGGGAAAGTGCAGTTTTACACGCCTGAATTAAATTTTTTTTCGAAGAAGATTTGCAATGTATTTATTAAATTTTTGGTGAATAACTGAATTCTAGTCATTCAAGAAAAATAATGAATAATTTTATTCCAACTATTTTTATTTTGTTTATCATTGCCGGGTTATGACATGAGGTTATATTTCCTAAATAGACAGCCGTTATACCTTTAAATGCTTGATTTATTCTTTTTCGCGTTAGTTCCACAAATAAAATAGTAATTTATTATACAAGACGATAAAGTAAAATTTTATCCACGAGTGAATCGTTTAACGTCGAGACGAAGTCGAGACGTTAATGATTCAAGAGTGGATAGAAATAACTTTATTGTCGTGTATAATACAATATTTTTTCTATAGCAAGAACAATTTAAAAAGAAAATAATGACAGTCAATCACATTTCAAAATGTCAGTAGCTAGATTGGGTTGCTACGATAACACGAAGCTGTCATATTTAATTTAAACAAAAGTTAGAAAATTAAATTACTTTATCTATCCTTGATGTTAAAGTGCTACTTTATCTACCCTTGCTGTTAAAGTAAAACTTGACCTTTTGTTTTGAGTTGATAAAAGCACACTTTAACATGTGCTATAGAAAAAACAAATTATTTTCCATCGAGATATTTATTTTTTGTCTTAGCTCAATAACGACAAAATAAAAAATTAGTCAAATGAGTTAAACATAAAATATAGCTATTCCTTCTTCGTATCTTTTTAGTTGAATAATAGAGAAATCAAACGAAATAAAAGAATTTTCAAATATTAATCCATGATTTTTAATGAAAAACAGAATTATTGTATAGGCAAGTTCTAAAATAGTTTTTTTACATTGTGATCACGAAATTATTATTTTTTAATAAAAATATCGTAAAGAAAATAATACTTTTTAACTATTTTATTGAAATTGTGAATTGTTAATTTGACAGTTGTAAATTCTGAAGTGCTTTTCGAACAAATTTTGAGTTATAAGATATCATTATGCAAAAAAGTAACGTGTAAAATACTTATAACAGCGACATTTGGTTACTCATTTCAAACCTTCAAACTCATAAAAATTTGTCGCTTTCATCACTAGTTGCACAAATAACTATTATCCCCATTGAATCCTTTTCTATTTGCCATCTCAAATTTTCATTCCCACAATAAAACACTACACACATAATACGCGCTTTAATTTTTTCAATATAGCTCATATGAAACTACAAAAAATTACAAATATGTAAACAAAAATAAGTTCTGTTCTTTTTTTGTTAACAAAAGTCGACAATTTGTATAATATAGATCTCATGAATAAGTTAAAAGTTAGCACTTTATATAAACAAAAAACAAAATCACTTAAATGGAATTGGAAGAAAGTTTAATTTTTTATCTTATTTCTCAAAGCTTCAGTACATGCTATTAGGTAAATAATAAAAGACTGTACACTTTCAATTATTTTAATTAATCGTTTCTCATACGTTTTAGAATATAAAGGTAAACTTTTGTGTGTTTCAGTATACGTTTCTAATATTTCACAAGAGGCAAACTAAAGCAATAAGGTACATATTTCCAAAACAAACTTGGTATTTCTTTATACATTTCAATTGTTGTTAATTATTTCTAACCAAACTAACTTTATTAAAACTAGAAATATATATCATGCCACTTTAATATTAAATAAACAAAATTTTAAAACACGTCGTCAACAAATCATCAAATTAGATTTCAACCATTCAAAGCTAGAGGGAACTGCATTAAGAGAGTATAAAGGGAAGAACTAAGTTTTTACCATCTAAAACGCAGCTTTTTCAGATAGTATATTTTTAGACCTAGTAAAGTACCTACTTTGCTGAAAGTGTAATGCAAGGCATTAGAGCAACGGTACCTGCTTCCCTGAGTTGTTAAAACGCGAAACACTTAGCTTAAACTGTTTCACATTCTGCAGTACTGTTTTTAACATGTCTAACTATATAGTTATAAGTTATAAGCAAAAACGACATTGAATTATTTTCCAATAAAATATGCATCCTGTAAAAGTTATTTTAAAAGTAATAAATATTTAACTTTTTAGCTTCCATAATTAAAACTTGACAGAAAATGAAGATTTCGTTATTGCACATGCTGATCGTTGCTTACTAGAATAAAAAGTGCTTACACGCAGTCTAGTTGAGACTTCTTAAGCATTTATGCAAAATGCAAGATTCATATGACAGGAAAACGAGTCTCACACTTCTTATGTGAAGTATCAAATTTAGCTCCATTAATGCATATTTTACATAGTTCAAAAGTATTTAGGATTACTATTTAGGGTGCATTAATTGTACGAAAACTACCATAAATTCAAAATATTATAAATATACAAACAAAATAAAATTTTTGTAATTGAAGAGGATTGGAATACTTCAAGCGAAAATTTAACTCACCAAAATTGGACCAATGTTAAAAAGAAAGAACTTGAAGTAATACACTGGCTTCAACACAAAGTTCGAGGTAGAAGAAATCACCAAACGGCACTGAACTTACATCGACAATGCCATGCGGAGAAATGCAAAGTACATTTATAATAGCGAACTTGAACCTGAATTGCTATAAAATATCTATCGGTACCTGCTACACCCACCGGTCTCTTTTCCTCCGCCCAGAAGCCGTATGCTTCGCTCTTTCTAAGTTTGTCATTCACTCGTTATACAAACACATCTTCCGTCTCTTTCCATTTCACTTGCGTCCGGAAATCATGTTTCCTTCAGAAAGCTGCCGCGTTGTTCTCGTCGCACGCATGGGTACCTCCAGCAGTGGTCTCCGTTCTTCTTGTAGGCCACTAACAAGGCGGTACTTGCTACACGATGGAGGTGAATTTTCTCCATCTAATATATCGGTCAAGTGCACGATGCCAAAAGCCAGCAGCCACTTTCGCGGATGACGGGACAAGGGAAAAACGCATTGGTGCAGATGGAATTGTACAACCGAAAGCCGGCCTACGCCGCTGGCACGCCATAAAAAGTTGCTAATTGAATTCTAAATTGTAGAAAAAAATAAATCAAAATCCCCCTTATGGAGAAAATGACCACCTTCTTTATAAAGGTAAATACCGTATCTTAGGAAAATTCCATTTCACCTATTTGACAAGGGCTGGCTGTACGCGAAGGTCAGGATAAATGCATTTTGTGAATAATGTAAATGTTCGCCACCTGTTTTATTTTTCGTAAATTCCTAAACTGCTATTAGAATCCTAAAAACTGTTATAAATTCTAGTGCTGGATTTTCCCAAACGCAGAAATCTTGCAACCACTTTTACACCATCTGTAATTACAACTAGCTCACTAATCGTTTGTTTATTGTAACACAAGTTAAAATAATAATTATTATAAACATTGCCTACAACAACTACTCAAAATCACACTAACTTCAACACATTTATTCAAAGCTATCAACACATTGGCAACATCTATTTTCATATGCACTTTCGGAGTTATAAACTGGATAAGTAAAATAGAAAACATAAAAATACTCAAACTTTGAGGACTGACAAAAAAATCGAAAATTGCACCCACACTCAAGTAATCACAGAATACAAATCGGGGAAGAACGATCAAGGAGAATGATAAACTACCGGGAGATCAAAAATAAACTTGATCGCAGGAGCCCATGAAAAATTCTGTCTACACTGCCCTTTATAAAACTAAGTACATTTGAACTACAATTAACTGAATTATTAATTCGTGTGACTAACAGTCTAATCATCAGCTAGACAAATATGCAAAAATATGACATTTAAACCAAATTTATACATTAAATTAACAGGTAACATTAAAATAGCCGTGAAATAAGTTAAACCAAGATGTGGAAAGTGAATTTTAAACTTCAAAAAAATTTGATAGTTCTATGTCAACAAAAAGCATGCTACAGATTAGGCAAGTTTGACTGTTTTCAATGGCCCCCTCGATCAAGTTTATTTTTGATCTCCCGCTATAAACACTCACTCACTGCATTCGCACTAAATAACATCATTTATAGACAATATTTTCATAACAAAAATAACAGACTATATCAACAATACGAGCAGACAAAAATTACACAATATTCAATCTAGTAACAGAATAATATGCACTACAACAGAATTAAAAAAAAACTGCATAAGGAAGAACTTACACCTCAGACGCTGCTACATCGTGAATTGTGAACACACACTTAACAAAAGGAAAATTCTGCTGGGAAACAGAAGGCTTTATACTAACCATCAAGATGAAGTAATACCTAATACCCACCCGTAACTACCGGAAATGCATAATAGAAGACCAGAAAATAATAGATACGTGCAGGAAATGTCATATACCAAGCGCAACAATCGAACATGCAGGGTGGTAGAGAAGTCATTCGCATAAATTGTAGAGATGTAGAACTGTGAAAATGGAGTCAAAAGCTCCTTAGAGGTTTTTGTATTAGATGTAGAGTTTCTTCACAACTCGATGTTAAAAATGTAACCATAAATTTTACTTTCTGCTGAAATGTAGGTTGATCGAATTCATTTTTGGAATTTAGTTGGATGTTTATAATGACGTTTATTTTAATGGAAATACACGTATTTATACATTTTTCAAAAATATTTAGTTGGCTGCTGTCACCAGCATGCACTATTAAAATATTTATTTACAACTATTAAACAATACCGTTGTTATTTTGCGATTATTTGTCAATTATGATATACAGTGTGGTCCATTAAGTGTGCAACAAATGGGAATTTTTTTTATTAGTTGTACAATCGAAATTTAAATATTGCCAAAAGTTAGTGCATATTCGATAACCATTTCAGATGCCCTTAGAATGGCTCCAAGTCGAACAGCATACAGGGCAGGACAAAAAATATGAAATTCGTTCAAGAACAAAGTTACCTTATTTCAAAAAATATAGCAAAATTTTATTGAGAAAAGTTGTTTAGAATTAAAAGCTATGCTCAAATACAAAGTCACGGCCTCCTATTCGAATTTTGATTCTTTTTTGGAAAATTTTGTATTACCCCCGTATGATACATATTTTTATTATTTTTATTTTATATGTATTTAAAGTAGCCACAACTACATCCCTTTTAAATAACTTTTAGCAACTTGAAGCGTATTTGTAAAATTTACTTGGATTTAAATTTTTTTAGGTACGCGTCCACTTCATGTTTGTTGCAACGATATTTAACAGAACTTTAGAATTTCGCAAATATTCTTTTTAACAAGGCAAATGCTTTACTAATAATAATTTACATATGAAAAACTCTTAATAAAATCAGAATAATGAAAATATGTATCATACGGGGATAATACAAAATTTTACAAAAAAAGAATCAAAATTCGAATAGGAGGCCGTGACTTTGTATTTGAGCATAACTTTTAATTCTAAACAACTTTTCTCAATAAAATTTTGCAATATTTTTTGAAATAAGGTAACTTTATTCTTGAACGAATTACATATTTTTTGTCCTGCCCTGTATATTGTTTGACTTGAAGCCATTCTAAGGGCATCTGATATGGTTATCAAACATGCACTAACTTTTAGCGGTATTTAAATTTCGGTTTTACAACTAATAAAAAAATGTCCCATTTGTTGCACACTTAATGGACCACACTGTATATTATTAACTAAAATCACAATGCCTGTTGTTTATATTTCATAATTACATCGATACCGCCATAAATGCATGGATGCCACCATAATTACATTGCTAATACGGATTTATGTGCATATAATCAAACAGGCCATAAACTGCTTTTTCGAGTTGACAGTTATCAGTCTGTCAGTGTGAAAATAATAATTTACACTTCTTTCGTCCCAAACCAAAAATGGAAAACGATAGCGACAATAGTGCTGTATTCCCCTTGAAGTACACCAAGCCGGCAAACAAGCTACACAACATTTACTCCCAGAAACGTCGAAGAAAACTTAGATCGCATACAAAAATTTTCTGGAATGAATGTAAATAAAGTAGTTGTAAATAAAAAAGCGTATTTCACTCGCATATAATAGCTATTATTAGTACACTCAGATGGCTTAAAGAACTCGCTCGCTTCGCTCGCTCGTTATTTAAAAGCCATCTTCGTGTAATAATAGCATCCATTATATGCTCGTATAATAATATACTATTATTTTATACCAAGGCAGTGAAGTTTTACTTTTTATCACGAATGTGGAATTTAGTTTCTGAGGCTCGTAGGGCTGAGGCAAATAAACCACAGAGGAATAAAAAGGAACTTCAAGTCAGAGTTAAACATTATGTTTTTTTGAACCGAGAAGTCGTGAAATTAAACATTTTTAACCAACTTTTATAGGTTATGTTGACGTTTTCTGTCAACGGTCTGTCACCCCGCCACATTCAAAAACTCGTAAAACAATGGATTACTTCGCTGCGGATTTCTCGTAGTTTAACTAAGATTTCGCCGTTCTTCACTGCCGATCTAGAGAAAATGTGTATCTGTAGTTTATGTTAGGTGCACTTTTAGTGTAGGGGAGGAACTTATATCACGGACCAAGACCCGCGCTAGAAATTTAGCAATACTCGAGTAGATAGTTGACCAATAAGACATCTGTATCTGACACGTGACAGTAGTTTTATCGTGATATTATAAGTTGTTACTGAATTGTTACTGAAAAACGCTAGTATGTTTTTTGCCTAAAAAGTAAGTAAATGAAGATTTATTAAATATGTTTTATTTTTTGTTGTTGCTATTTTGATGACAGTTTTGACTGGTCCTTATTTAAGGTAGGTATGTAAGTGATTAATTGTAGTGTTTGCATATTTTACTTAACTATCATTTATTGGTTAGAAAAACGTTATTTTACTAATTTTAATAGGCTTGTACCTTGCACAAGTAAAGTAGATTGTACCTTGGACCGTGGTCCAACGTACAATACTTTCTTATACTGTAAGACTGGTTGGTATAACTTTAAAAATCCTTTTATTGCTGATGCCACGAAGTAAAACAGGACTCACAAGATGACAAGAGCGCCCCCAGACGCTGCTGCTTAAAGCATGGGTCACACGATCATTTTTTGCATCAAATTTGCTTGTCATACACCAGTGATGACGTATTTCATGACGTCAGCCTCATAGTTGTCAAACATCCTTTATCTAATAGACGTGTCTGTCTGGGACGCTGTTTTGTCCGGGACGCTGTTTTGTCCGGGACGCTGTTTCAGCAGCCAAACCGTAAGAGATAGAGAAAAAAGTTATGAAAGTTATATGTTTGGAATGGTCATGTCAGGTCAGGAACCGAATTTCAGTCACGTGACACTTCCGGTTTTCGAGAAATCACAAAAAGACCGTTTTTCAAATAGAACGCGTATTAAATAAAAACTGTTTCGGCCGCCAAACGTGCGACCCTCTGCGCCTTAAATCCTCGATCGGTTAGGCAACCACTTTGACACCTTCCAGGTCTGGGTAGTTGCCTAACCGATCGAGGTTTGAAGGCGCGTTAAATGAGACATTTGTCTCACTGGACTGCTAGTTTCTAAAAAATAGGACGGGCTCTATTTCGGTGCAAGTTTTTCACGCGATTCTGCGCACTGCGTGAAAGTGGTATTTCACGGTTTAGGGTTTTTAGGTTAAGAACGCATTTTTACTTCAAAAATAGCCATGTCTTGGACGCGTGAGCAAGTGTCGGCCCTAATAGACGCCTATCAACAAGATGAGGTCTTGTATTTCGTAAAAGACCCCAGCTATCATAACAAGCTAGCACGGAATGAAGCTTTGTCTCATATTCGTGTCGGTTTTTGAAATTTTGTTGGTGAATATATTTAAAAGTTTTGTAAACACTCTTTCATCCTCAAATAATTTTTAAAACTACCACCATCTTCACATTTCAATTCTGTGTGTACCATTGTAACCACTTGCGGGCGCACACTTTTCGAGATTTTCGCTGTTTCTTATTACACAACGCTAGACCTAAACCTATTAACGACAGGATAATCACTTGCTCTTCCATTTTGAAACAAAAATAAACGTTAACAATTCGTGCCTTTACAGCAAACCATAACCTCACAATAACAGCTGATTCTAACACCCGTATTCATAGTCGTTCGCCAGCGGCTCGCCGGCGAGTCGCCGGAGTTTCGTTATGAATAGTATGTTGGCGGCACTGTACGTCTATGTCAAATTCGAGGTTATCAGGTTAGGTTTTCCGTCAGCTTTGACAGAAATTGACACAAAATCTAACTTGCTAACCTCGAATTTGACATAGACGTACAGTGCCGCCAACATACTATTCATAACGAAACTCCAGCGATTCGCCGGCGAGCCGCTGGCAAACGACTATGAATACGGCTGTAATAGTTGCACAACAAGTTTTATGGTGTGACCACCCTGTTTGATAGAGAGAATCAAACATTGTTGTATGACGTCACGGAAAGTGTTTGACAAGCAAAATTTGATGCAAAAAAATGATCGTGTGACCCATGCTTTAGAGGCAACACCTAATGCCTTAGTTGGAGATAATATGCCACTTCGCGTTGAATGTAAATAGTACAATGTAGCCAAAACAACTTTAAGAAGATTTATTAATCATAATGAACATAAGACTTATAAATCCTATGCAAATTACGCTACCCATAATAAGGTGTTTTCGGAAACTGAAGAGAAAGATTTGGTTGACTACCTCTTCACTGCTTCCCATATGCACTATGATCTTACACGCCGGGACCTTCAAGCATTAGCCTAAAATTTTGACAAGTCCAATGCCAAAGCAGTTGTATCTTCTTGGGAGAAAAACTGCCGTGCTGGCAAACAATGGTATATACAGGGTGGATAAAAAACGTCTCCAAGTGAAGCACCGTACAGCTATCCTGTTAAATTAGCTAATGAAGTGAGTCTCGGGAATATTGTCCAAGAAACATTGTAAAATAATAAAATATGGATGCCAATTGTCACACAAGTTTGTTGAAAAATACCGGAACAGGAAACTTAAAAAGATTGGTTTTCGAAAATGCATATTACGCGGAATCTTATGTTTGGTTTTGAACACACTAAATCTAGTAGCTAATGTATGGCCACCAAATTCACCTGATGTAACTACATTGGATTACTGCAACTGGGACGCACTTCAAGAACTGGTTTATTTCCAGTGGAGAATACCATTTGAAACACTGGACGAATTGAGTGAAAGATAGAAGAATCTTGAGGCAAAATATCTCCAGATTTAATCCGAATATCAATTTTGCAATTTAAGAAAAGGTTGAAAGTAGTGTATATGCAAAATGGAGGGCCAAAATAGCATATTTTTAAATAAGTTGAAGTAGTTTTTATACCTAGATTTTAGCTAGCTAAAACTCATTTAGCTTGTAAAAGCATTTTTTCAATGTAATTTTTAGAAACTTATGGTTTTGGTATTTTTTGAAATAAATTATTTAAATGTTGCATACATAATTTTTCATTCCTCCTTTAGTAGTTCTGACAATCTCAAACCTATATCTCTACTAGTATAACGTGAATTATCGGACCTCAATCAGAGGTTGTTTTTTATCCACCCGGTATAGATTTTATGAAGCTCCATAAGCGACTCAGCTTGAAGAACCGCAAGCGACAAGTCTATCACGCGAAACTAGCTTCAATAGACATAATGTCAGTACAGCACGTGACAACTAGCTGAAGCTCTGAGAATTGGACGCGCAGTACTCTTAAGCCGAGTTGGCAGGGACAATTCAGTTCTGACAAAATTTTATTCGAGTGAAGATGGTTACAACAACTGATCTTCACTCGAACCCAATTTTGTCAGAGCTGAATTCTCCCCGCCAACTCGGCTTAAGAGTACTGCGCAACCAATTCTCAGAGCTTCAGCTAGTTGTCACGTGCTGTACCTTCTTCACAAAGTTAAAACAAAAAAATGCGGTTTCACCGCAGAGAGGGTTTCTATTGTAGCTGAAATTGGAAATACAACTGTTCATGTTCCAGGTACGTTTTTTTTTAATTTAAAGCAAAACTTCCTGGATTTGTTGCACATAAAATTAACAAAAAATTGTATATTTCTTTACGAGTCTGAAAAAATCCATTTCTTGACGTGTAATGAACAATATATTTTATTATACTTATCTGAAAACAATGTAAAAAGGATAAGAAGTAAATTTTATGTTCAAAGTAATAATAATACATAAAAGTAATAGCAAACCGGATTAACATTTCCATAGCAACGATTTATTTTTTATTAATTTAGAGCACAGAAAAAAATCGGACATCGGGATAAGTTTTCCGTGCGCTGTTCTGAAAAAGCTACCTTTACATCATTGGAAAAACAAATGAAAACAATGTGTTTTCAAAGAAGTATAATGAAAAAAAATCAGGTAAAATTTTAGCATGTAAAGGTGTCAAGCAAGTAGGAAGTGCAACTTCGGGAAAAAGAGGCGTGAATGTTACATTCATTGCATGCATCAATGCCCTAAGGAACAGTGTTCCACTCTTTTATATATTTTCCAGAGTTCCACAAATTAACTCGGCTCCTCATGTTATTAAAGACTTTCCATAAGTCATCTTCCGTTATGTTTCGTATTTCCTGTTGAATTGCTTCTTGCAGTTCATCAAGATTATGGGTCAATTCATTTGAAGTGATCCAATAATGGTTGCTTGGCCATGTGTTATTTTAATTTTTGTTTATATGTTATTCGCATATACATTGGCAGTTCAAAGCAGGTCTTTTTATTTTTATTCTAACCGACTTATGCACGGCGGCGTATTTTCGTTGAACAATGCGTGCCAATTTTTGACGTTGGAGACATTAGCGTTAACTTAAATATCTTTGGACTGGATTGTGCTAAAACATTGCAACAAAAACCATTTTCTTCAGCAAATTCTCGTTTTTAATTGTGGTCCTTTCCATTAAAAGACTTACTTTAAGCCTAATAAGTGAAAATGACCTCGAAAGCTTGGTATCAAAATTAAACAAGTTCCACTTTTTGGAGTTAAGTTGATTTTTTTATTACAATTAGGTATGATAGAGCACTCACCGCAGCTAGAGTTAAAACAGTAATAAATGTTTCCTTCTTTTTTTATAAATTTCTGAAAATATACACATATATGATAGCAAGCAACAGTAAAAGTTTTAACTTTGATATTTGCCTCTGAACGAAGTTATGAATTTTCTAAAATCGTTGAAACAACTCCAAAGGGAAATCCTGAAGTTATTTTCCAATACAGAAACTAATTCAGTAGATCCTAATTTATTTCTTTTTAATTCAGCAATAAGACCATGCAAGGTTTCGATTTTGCAATTGCGACGCTTAACTTTTTGCTGTAGATTTTTCACCTTCTTGTGCAAATTTTCTTTTTTTTTGACAAATAACCTGACCACGAAGTTTGCTCAGTTTAGGTCGCTTGATCAACCATCCTGTGACTCGGAGATGGTACATTGTCCACATCCATTGCTTCTTCGGTTTCCTGCTAGAATTTATAAATTGTAACACACATTGACCATTATTAAACCCTAAAAACGAACCTGTTTATCTTGAACATGTTTGTTAATAGTTTCGGATGGCAACTGACGCATAAAAACACGACTATTTTTCTGAATTTTCAAAAGATACTGTAGAAAATTAAACACTGAAAGTAGAGCATCTAATTTTAAGCGACGAACAGCTGCTTCTTCTTATCAAATAATCAATGTCATTGAAATGTGAACTACAAATTCGACTACTTGAAGTTGGAGTTCAATTCTCTCTTCTAATAGCATGAATCCACTGTTTTAAATTGTCAGGAATTTTAAACGGGAAAATGTCGAATTTTAACAGACACCTCTGAAAAGGAGGATATAGAGAGAAGTTATGAAGAAAAATTTGCAAAGAAAATATCAAAAACAAAACAGGGATAGTTAAGAGAAAGTTAGTAGTATCTTTCAGCTCTTCAGAAAAAGGCTCTGAAGACGTTGTTTACGACAATGACTCCGATCTCGATGCTGATGATAACTTAGAGACAGAGGAAGACGTTCAAGATTCAATACAGGAATCTCAACTTGGAATCAGTTTTGCTGGCTTGGGGGCTCCTAATTTTACAGTAGGTAGCTTCTATCTTACAATTCTTACAAAACTATCCGAAAAGAAGAAAACCCATCTCTATGTGGCAGAATTAACAAGTTTACTTCCTGGCTTAACGATTATATATTTAAAAAGACTGCAATGAACAGGTAATTTTTTTAGGGCAAATAGTGAAGAATTTGATATAGATACACAAGACATTTGGCTTAAACTTCCCGAGCTGCAGCAGCTGGATTATCTGAACGACAAAAATAAATGTATGTTTGATATTAATTGCAACTTGTATAATGTTGAATAAACAACAAAATGTTTTATTCCTTATTTTTATATGATTTTTAATTGTGTTCCAAGGTACAAACGAGTGTTGTATTCCTTAGACCATTATTTAAAATAAAAATAAATAAAAATAATATACAATCGACTTTTTCTGTTGTAATGAAATTTTGCGTTTGTGTGTCATACTACTACATACTAGGTCCATGTTGAATACAAAAGTTAAATAAAAAAACTGCGAAAAAAAATTAAAAAATTTTTGCAAAAAATCGGATCCAAGGTACAAGCTCCTCTTCTACACCTAAGCTCCAGACAGTGCGTAATTGCTTAGTAGCAAATGATAGTCATAACTCAAACAATGTTAAATAATGCTCACTACATGACAGCAGTTTCAAAAATTTTCGGCACGTAGTTCAATCAAATTACTCAAAATATTACTTAATTAGTGAAAATGTATTTTTATAGAAAAAACCCCTTAGAATTCAATGAACTAACATGTGAGCAAATGAAAACGAAATCAAGCTTGTCTTTGAAAAAATTATTTGACAGGTATTATAATAGTCCATATCCAACATAATGTGAGTTAATAATCGACATGTTTCAATTTTCAAAGCCAAGCTTGATTTCATTCTCGTTTCTCACATGTTACAATGTACTGGTTGTAATGCAACATACTGTGTGGATGATTAATTAATTAAATAATAACAAGCAATCCAGTGAGACAGATGTCTCATTTAAAAAAACAAAAAAGACCGTTTTTCAAATAGAACGCGTATGAAATAAAAACTGGAAGGTGTCAAAGGTGTCAAAGTGGTTGCCTAACCGATCGACGTTTTAAGGCGCAGAGGGTCGCAGCTCCGTTTGGCTGCTGAATCATTTTTATTTAATACGCGTTCTATTTGAAAAACGGTCTTTTTTGTGATATCTCGAAAACCGGAAGTGTCACGTGACTGAAATTCGGTTCCTGACCATTCCAAACATATAACTTTAATAACTTTTTTCTCTATCTCTTACGGTTTGGCTGCTGAAACAGCGTCCCGGACGGACGGACGGACGGACAAGTCTATTAGATAAAGGATATCCAGATATCTAATGGGTATCATGTGATAACACTTGTGTGTATATAACTGGTGGTGGTTGTAATAGGCAACCAGTGAGTTGTTTACTTGAAGTGAAAAAGTATCTTGAAAATAATAATCTACGTTTAAATAATCACATTAAAGGGCTATATTTCCTTTAATTGTGAAAGTAATAATTGTATATGTGATACGTGATAGCAAGATAGCTTTCTTCACGATCAAATTTGACCAAAAGTCACAACCATTATTCAGATTAGAACTTCAAGATTGTTTAAAGCCAGTTTCACTTCAACCAGTAAAAAGTAAAAGTGAGAGTGTTTGTGGCATGCTGTGCTACGGTATATTGAGATATTCAGGGCAGAGAGCTTCAGCGAGCTATTTTGGTCGTAAACAACCCAAAGGAGGTGTTTAAGGCTGTCATTCAGTTAGGAGCTGATAGAAAATACACTCAGGTACAAGCGATACTTCAAAGAAGGTTAGTGTGAATTTCTTTTATTTCATTAAAAAATCAATAAGAAGTTTGGTACCTCAAAATTATTGAAAAACATTGTAATGTAGATTTAGAACGTAATTTAGAATAGTATTTTTTCTAAATTTACATTGATTCGGGTACTCGACGTTTTCGGACTTTATAATTAGAAATTAAACTATTTTGGATTAGGGTATTTGTAATTAATTTTAACATCAAGTTGGAAACAGTATAACATTTGATTAAATAATTTGACAACATTTACTTGATTGATTGTAATGTCAAACCAATCTCTACTATACTAACTAACTGAATAAAAAGTTTCATTTGAAGTCCTAAAGATAGTGTGATTGACCAAAGAAGTCAATTTGGTAATAATTTTATATAATTCAGTCTTCAACAAGAATAAGATTAATAATTTTAATATTAACTCATTCAACTGAGGAAGAAATAAGAGTCTCTTTGCTTTAAAAACTGTCTAGCCGAGGTAATTTTAAATAAGAATCAACTGACATAACTTGAAAAGTCATATTTTCATTAATGAGAAATTGTTTAATCTTGTCTTTAACAGATTAACCAGATATAAATTTATAATTATTCATTTAAATTTTACGAAACATTCTAAAAGTTAAAAGCCACCAAAACGCAATATTGCATTATGCAAGCGCGGCGACCTACTCACAGTCAAGTTTAAACACCTCGCAGTCGCCGCTCAGCATTTTTACACGGCTTCGCGTACACAATTACGCAAGGCCGTGACAAGGTTTAAATGCCTACAATCGCAGCTCAGCATAAAAGACGCTCGAGTTCATGGAGTCCATATCATATCACGGAAGCAAAACCGCTGAGTATTGTTTTGCAAGACTAGTAAATTAACCTACTGAATATAATACATTGCACCTGTTATTAGAAATGAACTTTGTATATTACTATGATCTAAGCAAATTTGTTTGTATATATAGAACAATTATTTTTGTAATAAACCAGTCTGCATTTACTTGTTAGATTCACTTACTGCGTCGCTGTGGGTCCAAGCCTATAAATAATTAAGGGATGTGAGGCTGCATCTCACACAGTGACGAATTATCATCCCGTTAAGTGGCATGACTAAGCTGTCTTAAAGCGGAAACTGCTGTCTCAGTTCTGCGCTTAACATAAGGGATGGAACCAGCAAAATAACGTAACGGACGCCTGATTTCTACAGCCTCCAGGCGAATCTGTTCATGGTCCTTCGAGCCGGATCTGTCTACAACTAAGAAGAGGTACATCCCGAGAAGAAAACAACATCTACCAACCCACCCGGTTCCCCGAAAATGGCAAACAATATGGAGGAATTCAATCAGCTAGCTGTCGCCCAAGAAGAACTCGGCCAGAAGATCACGCAGGTATTTTCCAACAGCAAAAAGGACCCTGCCAGCCGAAAAACAGAAGCTTACATCGCCAGCCGAAACAAGACGCTGGACGAAACTTGGAACGCCGTGACCAAAAATCACGCCAAAATGGTGCAGCTAAGTATTCCTACACATAATTATTTTACCACAGGGTATTACGAACAAATTAAAGCCATCTACTGCGAAGCAAAAAGTTATTTGCAGAGCTGTTTAAAGGCAACTGAAAATCCCGACCCCTCTGAAACTAGGAGGCGAGAGGAAACAGTTGTAAATCCCGAGCAAAAGGTTCGTATCCGAAAACTGCAGATTCGGATGCAGAATTTTAAGCAATCTTTGGACGACGCCGAACTGGAACAAGCACTCGGAAGGCCCGCCATCACAAAGAGGGAATTAAAGGAAGAATGGGACCGGGTGATCGAGATGGACGAAGAAGTCATGTCTAACGAGATGGATTCAAACCAGACGCACTTCAGTCCTGAATTTACTACGTTGAAAGACAGGTACCGAAATTTAATTAATTTGTTACAAGCACCAACAAGGAACGAGCAAGCATCAGCCATCTCGCTTCCTCAAGTTAAAATCCCCATATACGAGGGAAATTATGAGGAATGGGCCACTTTTAAGGACCTATTCACCAAATTAGTAGATGACAACCAAAACATGGATGATGTCATCAAAATGCAGTATTTAAAAACGCATGTCAAGGGAGAGCCCAGCCGACTAATCCAGCATCTCGCAGTGACTCAAGCCAACTACAACACCGCTTGGAATTTGCTGCAACAAAGGTATCAAAATAATCGCCTTATTCTAACCAAATTGCTAGACACCATGTTCGATCAGCCGGTCCTCTCCAAGGAATCAGCCCAAGGGTTGAAAAGATTGCATGACTCCACTAAGGAATGTGTGGAAGCAATCAAAAATTTGGGCATTTCCACCGACAGCTGGGGTCTGTGGATTAACCGAGTTATTACTCGAAAATGGGATCCTGAAACTAACAAATTATATGAGCAATCGCTTCAGTGCCCAAATGAAGTTCAGGATCACCAAACTCTAATGGCCTTCTTACAAATGCGGTTCCAATCCTTGGAATCCATTGATGGAGCTCGAAAACCAACTCAGGACAAGCCACAGAAAAATTACGCTGCCGGATATCTCAACTGCAAGATGTGCAATGGGGACCATTACATCGATAACTGTGGTCAATTCCAGAGGCTCTCCACCCACGAAAAGCAAGAAGTGGTAAGAACCTACCGATTGTGCTTTCGATGTTTGCGACACGATTCTAATATACAATGTCGTTCGTATTATAACTGCAAAATCTGCCGCTTTCCACACCATACTCTGCTTCACAAGGCACAGCCGCCATCAAAGCCGATACCTGCTCCGAAGATGAAGACGTTTTCTCACGCAGCAGCCATGCAGACCTCCAACGCTCCAGAGAAGAAGCCAAAACCCACAATCATTGCCGCCAACCTAGGCGCAAAGAAGAGCCAAGTGCTACTGGCCACAGCAACGGTTCAAGTTAAGGCAGCATCCGGGATGACTCATCTCTTGAGGGACTTGATAGATCCAGGGTCTCAAGGTTCCTTCATCACCGAAGCCGCAGCCGAATTATTAGCGTTACCCAGGACCAAGGTTCGAGCAGAAATCTCCGGAATTGGGAACAGCGAAACAAAAGTCGCAAAATGGAAAATCACAGGTTTGATTACGCCAAGATTTCCAAGTAAATTTTCCTTACCTGTTACTTTACTGGTACTTCCCAAACTTACAAAAACCATGCCTTCATCACCCATTCCGAACATAAAAATGGATGCCTGGAAACATGTCTTCATCGCCGATCCAACCTTCAACCGACCTGGCCCCATAGATATACTTCTAGGCGCTGAAGAATATTCCCAAATAATTCTCGAAGGAATCAAGAAATCCAAAGATGGCATCCTAGGACAGAATACCGAATTGGGATGGATCTTATCAGGAACCATGGGAAGACGACCTCCCACCAGCCTTAAGGTCAACACCATGGTTGCCAAAATTGAAGAGGATGAGCAGTTGCAGAAATTCTGGAACATTGAAGAGGCTTCTCCTCAAAGGAAACTTTCCCCAGATGATCAGGTATGTGAAAATAAATTCACAGACACAGTCCAGCGAGACGTAGATGGAAGATACGTAGTAAGGATTCCATTCAAACAAACTCCAGTACACATGGGAAGGTCCAAACCCTCAGCATTGGCACGATTCATACATCTGGAGAAGAAATTAGGACAAGATCAAGATCTAGCAGTCCAATACAAGAAATTCATGCAAGAATACTTGGATTTAGGACATATGGAAAAGGTGGCAAGGGAAGATGAGAATAACGGCAAGTATTACATTCCCCACCATGGCGTCATCCGAGAAGCAAGTTCATCAACCAGGCTTCGTGTCGTTTTCGATGCCTCTAGCAAGGCCTCTCACGGAAAATCCTTAAATGAGATGATGTACGCTGGACCTAAACTTCAGCAAGAACTGGTCGACATTCTACTTCGATGGAGGACACACAGGATTGTTTTTTCTGCAGACATTGAAAAAATGTACCGACAAATCAGAATGAACAACCAAGACCAGGAGTACCAAAGAGTCCTATGGAGATTCGACAAATCACAGCCAATCAGGGAATATAAGCTGTGCACCGTCACTTATGGAACCGCATCAGCTCCCTATCTTGCCATTCGAACCTTGCATCAACTCGCACAGGACGAAAAGGTCTCATTTCCATTAGCTTCAGAAGCAGTGAAGAAAGATTTCTACGTGGACGACGTGCTTTCTGGGGCCGACACTGTGGAAGAAGCGATCCAACAACAAGGTCAGCTCATTTCCTTACTAAAGCGTGGAGGCTTTACTCTACATAAATGGTGCAGTAATGAGTCAGCCATCATTCAAGAACTCCCAGAAGAGTTAAAGGAACAAACATACCTCGAAATAAGTGAAGACGGCGTAAAAAAGTCCTTGGGCATTCACTGGTCTCCATATGAAGATGTTTTCTGTTTTAAGGTAGACGTTAAGCAACAGGAATCCACCAAACGCACCATACTATCCGAAGTTGCCAAAATTTTCGACCCATTGGGATGGTTAGCACCCGTCATCATCACTGCCAAGCTACTCATCCAAGAACTATGGCTCGAAAATATCAAATGGGATGACCCAGTGTCTGAAAATATCCAAGGCAAATGGGAGACGCTCAGGTCTCAACTCAAGGCAGTGGAAGAAATTACCTTACCAAGGTGGTTGTTTATAAAAAGGGAATCTCTAGTAGAGCTGCATGGATTCTGTGACGCCTCCGAAAGAGCTTTCGGGGCCGCGATTTATACCAGAGTCACCACATCATCCGGCCAAGTCAAGGTATCCTTATTAATAGCCAAATCCAAGGTGGCACCAGCCCGAGCCAAGACGACATTACCAAGACTGGAACTCTGCGCAGCAGTACTCCTTTCCAATCTACTTCAAAGGGTAATTGCAGCATTAGACCTTCCTAAGGTGTCTATCTTCGCCTGGACCGACTCCATGGTTACATTAGGATGGATAAAAGGAGACCCGGTACGATGGAAGACGTTCGTCGCGAATCGAGTAGCCGAAATCAACAATCTAATTCCGGCTCAACATTGGAACCACGTCAAATCCGAAGAGAATCCTGCAGACGTCATCTCCCGAGGCACTAGTCCAGAAAAACTAAAGAATCATCTCTTATGGTGGGACGGACCGAGCTGGCTAGTTAACAAGAGTTCATGGCCGTGTCAACCAGACACCGCAACCACCGAGGAAGAAGCAAGAAGTTACACTGTGCATCAAACTACCATTCATCAAGACGAGAACGAAGTCGTTCATCGTTTTTCTTCTCTAACAAGAATGGTACGAGTCATGTCACATTGCCGAAGATTCATCAACAAGTGTAAGCGACTTCCCACTCAATCAGGATGCCTATCAGTGAAGGAAATGGACGACACCATCCTCCTACTCGTTAAGGTCATCCAAGGAAGTGATCCTATTTTGAGGGCAACAGGATCTCAACTCCGGCAGAACAAATATGTGAGTTCCAGTAACAAGCTTGCCAACCTCAATCCCTTCATCGATCAGCATGGAATAATCCGTGTTGGAGGAAGATTAGAAAATTCCACCTTGTCCTTCAATGAAAAACACCCAATCATACTCCCGTACTCCAGTCATATTTCCAAACTAATAATCCAAGAGGCGCATCTACGCACGCTGCACGGTGGCACCCAACTCACTCTCTCATATATCCGAAGAAAATATTGGATCATCAACGCGAAGAAAGCAGTCAGCTCCAGCATCCAGAAGTGTTTCCGATGTCTACGATACAAAGCAGAGGCAGCACAGCAACTGATGGGAAATCTTCCATCAACCAGAGTGAATTCAACTCCTCCATTCTTCCATTCCGGAGTGGACTACGCCGGCCCAATACAGATCCGAACATCCAAGGGAAGAGGGCATTCTTCGCACAAAGGGTACATTGCTGTTTTTGTCTGTCTATCAACCAAGGCAATCCACCTAGAGGCCGTCAGCGACATGACAACCAACAGCTTCCTAGCAGTCTTCAGGAGGTTTACTGCCCGAAGAGGACGCTGTGCACACCTATACAGCGACAACGGAACAAACTTCGTTGGCGCAAGAAAAGTGTTGGACAAGGAAACCCGCCAAACAATTGAAGGCCCAGTTGTCCAAGAAACCTTAGCAACCGGTGGTACCCAATGGCACTTCATCCCTCCAATAGCCCCTCACTTCGGAGGGATATGGGAAGCAGGGGTAAAATCAATGAAGCATCATCTGAAGAGAACTATTGGCCACGCTACTCTCACCTTTGAAGAGTTAACAACTCTTCTCTGCCAAATTGAGGCCTGCCTAAACTCACGTCCTCTATGTCCACAAGGCAACGATATTGAGGACACAACTGCTCTGACGCCAGGCCATTTCCTAATAGGGAGGGAAATCATATCGCCACCAGACCCAATCAACACTCCAATATCTTCAAATCTATCGAATCGTTGGAGGATAATCCAAAAGATCAAGCAAGATTTTTGGAAATCATGGAGCTCGGACTACCTTCATGGATTACAGCAACGAAACAAATGGAAGAAACCATTGGAGAACACTAAAGTTGGAGATTTAGTGTTAATCAAAGAAGATAGTATCAATCCTAGTAAGTGGCCTTTAGCAAGAGTCACTGCAACTCATCCAGCAGCCGATGGATCAGTACGAGTAGTGACGCTCCAGAAATCAGGAGGACATCAGCTAAAACGATCCATAGGCAGCATCATTCCATTACCAGCAACTACCGAGGAATCGCAGGAACCAGAGGCAGAAGATAAAATTTCAACTAACATTATCCAGACACGATCATCCCCAGCACCAAGGAAATCTGTCGCGTCCAAATGGAAACTGCTGTTACTCATCTTTACCCTTCTTACCACCAATACATTAAGTAAAGCAGAATTTAATATCCAAAAACCAGACAGCGGGTACTATGTAGAACACATTGGACACGGGAAGATTGAGAGAGGAACATTCCGGATCGAAATCCAGTTCGAGAGGGGGAAGATCGAAGAAGACTTCGAAACAGTCACAGACATGGTAGACAAATTCGACAATCTCTGCGACTCTGCAAAAGAACTGTCCGAAGACACATTATGCAAGACACTGGTGCATCATCTTCTGGAACAGAAAAAGCAAATGGAATGGATTAGAGATGGTATGGAAGAAATAATAACAAGACGAGAAAAAAGAGGAGTCCTTGGCACAGTATTAACATCAATTTTTGGAGTCAACGATGAAGTCTATCAAGATATAGACAGGCTAGACAAGAATCAACAGGAACTAATAAAAATGGACAGTCAACAATCCAAATTCTTGCTATCAGCACTTTCCAGGTTTAATGAAACCGAAGAACGAATCGACAAGAAGCTGGAACATTTCCAAGAAAAATTAAACCAAGGAATCCGGGCCATTAACAACATGGACAAATGGTATAAAGCAACCGACTCCAACCGACTAAATATTCACATCATCAGTGTGTACCAAGTCGCCACAAATGTAATTAGTGAACTGTGCAACTACCATATTCACATCTTAAACGTTCACTTTCAGCAAGGTAATCTGTACGAGCTAATAACACCTGCTCAAATTAAACAGATCCTCGCTAATGCAACCAGTAAACTTTCACCAAATTTGGAGATATTACCAACGCCAATTCTAAAGGTTGACATTGGGCATGACGACATCTACATCAACGTCCAAGGGTATTTCATCATAGTGGAAAAAACGGAATACTCCTTAATTAAAGTGACACCAATTCCTCTCCAAATCAGCAATGGATCCTACTGGATGATCGATGTGCCGAAAGGAATCTTCGCTGTGGATTACAACCTACAAATGTACTTCCACGAAACAGATGAAGAATTCAAAGAAGAGCTACAAATTTCTCCCACTACCTATGTTTGCAGTCCAACGGTAGTTAAAGGAATTGAAAACAACCCAAACTGCATCATTGACGATATATATCACCGAGTAGAAACCAGTCAATGTCTCCTACGAAGACATCGCATCCAGTCCATTATTTGGAAACAATTGTACATGGAAAACACCTGGCTATTTGTAGTCAGTAAGCCAACCCGCATAGCAATCACTTGTAGTGGAAACAGGGAAGAAATCACCGTCAACACTACAGGTGTCATTCAAATTTCATCGGATTGCATCATCCAAACTGCGAGGAATACATTAACCCCAAGGCACAACAGAAAATACAAGATCCTGGCTGGATACTCCAAGGCTATCAGTATCAATATTACCAACCCAATCACAACAAACTCATTTTCAGAAATCGCAGAGGAACCTGTACTAACTCAGTCAGACCACTTCGAAGACCTACAAGCATCGCAGTTAGATTTCCAGGAGCATATAAAAAACTTCACCTGGAAAACCATCCGACATCATTCTCACCTGTCTATTGGGGTCACAGGCAGCCTTTTGGAACCGCTGCCCTACTAGGAGCTATCTACTACATTCGGCAACGAATAACACGAAGGAAGCCACCACCCGCACAACCCCAGGCAGAAGAATATCCTCTCAAAACGCTCAATCTCGAAGAAACAATATAATTTATCGGTTTGCTTTTTTGTGGCTTAAAATTGGCAATATGTTTAATCTTGTCTTTAACAGATTAACCAGATATAAATTTATAATTATTCATTTAAATTTTACGAAACATTCTAAAAGTTAAAAGCCATCAAAAACGCAATATTGCATTATGCAAGCGCGGCGACCTACTCACAGTCAAGTTTAAACACCTCGCAGTCGCCGCTCAGCATTTTTACACGGCTTCGCGTACACAATTACGCAAGGCCGTGACAAGGTTTAAATGCCTACAATCGCAGCTCAGCATAAAAGACGCTCGAGTTCATGGAGTCCATATCATATCACGGAAGCAAAACCGCTGAGTATTGTTTTGCAATACTAGTAAATTAACCTACTGAATATAATACATTGCACCTGTTATTAGAAATGAACTTTGTATATTACTATGATCTAAGCAAATTTGTTTGTATATATAGAACAATTATTTTTGTAATAAACCAGTCTGCATTTACTTGTTAGATTCACTTACTGCGTCGCTGTGGGTCCAAGCCTATAAATAATTAAGGGATGTGAGGCTGCATCTCACACAGTGACGAATTATCATCCCGTTAAGTGGCATGACTAAGCTGTCTTAAAGCGGAAACTGCTGTCTCAGTTCTGCGCTTAACATAAGGGATGGAACCAGCAAAATAACGTAACGGACGCCTGATTTCTACAGCCTCCAGGCGAATCTGTTCACTAGGCATAAACGCTTTTTTAAGTTATTCTCTCTATGTAAGATTTTGGGTGTGTTGAAATTAAATTTATGTAGAGATTCATTGGCGTGGTCAGTTAATGCTGTTTTTTTTTATTAGAAGGTGATATATTATTTATTTTAATTGAGCGTTTGTGCTGATTAATTCTGTTCTTTAATAATTGTGTTGTTTGTCCTATGTAAATGAAGTTGCAATTATTACAATAAATTTGATATACAAGTTTTGATTCCATATTAATATTGGTCTTATCTTTTAAATTTGTAAAAAACTTTCTACCTAAGGCATTATGGTTGTTAAAAACTGTTATGGGGCTGTATTTATTAAGTTCTTTTTTATTTTTTTCTGACAGCTTTGGGATATGCTAAATGGAAATATATATTTTTTTAATTTGAAATGTTATTATTATTAGTCCTGTCCATTCCATAAAGGAATATAGGGCGCATTCGCGTTTCACTAGCATTGTTTAAATTCAAGGACGCTAGCCCTGAATTTCTTATATCTCTTCTTGTATCCTTTGTGTAGTTTGGTTGTTTTTCCTTTTCTGTACTATTTTATACATTTGTATCCTCCGTCACCGTATCACACATATCTTGCACTAAAGTCTTCCATTGGTCTTTATTTTTTGATATGCTTTTCACTTCATTCCACTTCATATTTAGGTCTCTACGATTTTGTCTGTGATAGTGCCATTGTTTTCTATATACGCTCCATAGTTATTGTATAAAAGTTTAATTATTTGAATTATCTTTAGAGGAATGCCATATGCTTCTACTATTTCCCATAAACTTTCGCGATTTATTTTGTCGAAAGCCTTTTCGAAGTCTATAAATCCCAAAAATATCTCTTTCTTCCATTCTAAGGCCTCATCTATAATTATTCGTAATGTACAAATTTGATCTATACATCCGCGTCGTGGTCTAAATCCTGCTTGATTGTTTCTCAGATGTTTATCTACCGGTTCTTTTATTCTTTCTATTATTACGTGAGTTAGTATTTTACTTGTTGTATTTAACAAGGTAATGGGTCGCCAGTTTTCGCAACGTGTGGTATCGCCTTTTTTGGGGATTTTTATAATTAGTCCTTCGGTCCATTCTTGAGGTATTTCTTCTGTGTTCCATATTTTATTTAATAGGCAGTGGATCAACTCAATGACTGTTTCTCCTCCTGCTTTTATTAAATCTGCTGATATATTGTCCATACCTGCTGCTTTTCCTCTCTTTAGTTTAGAAATGGCTCTTGTTACTTCTTCCTTGGTGATTTGATTTGTATTTATATCTAGTTCTTGGTAATCTTCGTTTCTGTAATCTTTTCTTGTGTGTCCCTCTTGCTTTTTATATATATCGCTGAAGTACTCCATCCATCTATTTGAAATGCTTTGATCTTCTTTTCGAATGATTCCTTCTTTGTCTCTTATTTGCACTGATTTATTTGGTTTTTGTTTAGAAAGTTTTTTAGTAATTTCATAGACCGTTTTCATGTCATGTGACCCTGCTGCCAGTTCCGCCTTCTCTATTAATTTCTTCTGTTGGTTTCTCTTATCTCTCCTAGCGCTTTTTTTGACTTCTTTATCCAATTCTCTATATAATTTGTGAAAACTCTCTTTTCTATTGTAGTGTGTTTCACTTAGTATCTTCAAATTTATTTTTCTTCTTTCCTCAATTAGCCTCCATGTTTCATTTGACATCCATTCTTTGATTTGGCCCTTTCTTATGCCTATTGTTTCTGTCGCTGTCTCATTTATCGCCGTCTTGTAGCACTCCCAGATTTTTTCAATACTTAAGTTATTAATGTCTCCTAAATCTCCAAGTTTTAATTGTAGCTTTTTTTGGAAATCCTCTTGTTCCTCGTCATTACTAATCCATTGGGTATTATATTTTGTTCTGAAAAGTGTTGTTTTTTTTTATTGCTTTTAGTTTTATTTTAAATTTACTTCTCAAAAGTGCATGGTCGGAGCCTATATCAGCTCCCCACATCGCTCTTACATCTAGGAGACTTCTTCTAAATCTTCTGTCTATTGCTATGTGATCTATTTGATTTCTGATGTTGTCTCCCGGTGATTTCCAGGTAACTTTATGTATTAACTTATGTTGGAAAATACTACCTCCAATCAGCAAATTGTTTAATGCACAGAAGTTAGCAAATAGAATTCCATTTTCATTTATGTCCCCGACTCCTTCATTTCCCATAATTA
This sequence comes from Agriotes lineatus, assembly GCA_940337035.1. Taxonomy (NCBI): domain Eukaryota; kingdom Metazoa; phylum Arthropoda; class Insecta; order Coleoptera; family Elateridae; genus Agriotes; species Agriotes lineatus. Next base: position 46,910 of record CALNHX010000642.1, read on the forward strand.
AATTTGGAATGTAGTTAACGACGTTTTTAAAATTTAATATTAATCATTGAAGAATTAAACGGGATTATTCATGATAATCCATTTTTAAAGGCAATTAATACATAATGCATTAACAATTCTGAAAGCAGGAATGCGAATAAAATTGATAAGAGGGCACGCAAGTCCATTCACATATTTTTATTAGCAACAATGCGCAAAACTGCAGGAAATTTGGAACTTGCTGTGACGTAGGCAGGGCAGTATTAAGTTAATATTTGATTTTAATTAGGAAAATTGGGAAAATCATAATTGTTAGCTAATCTAATTTTTTCCCTTTCAGATTTGTTAAATATTGCTAATTTTATATTTGTCTTATTAAATTAATATTAACCTTTTTTCAATTTAAAATTAAAGTATGTTCGCGACAAAATGATTTTTATTTTTATTTAAAATCAAAAATCATGCTTATTTAATAACTTTATGACTTAATATTTTCCTAAATTTATCAAATTCATATTTAAGGCAAACGAGCTTGACAATTACTTAAAAAATTATTAACTTGACTTGACTAACAGAGTTTTAATTATCCGCTGATTGTACTGAATTGCCAAATAATCGTTAATCTGCGTTTTGATGGTTTGGTCAGACTTATCCCCATCAAATGATCCAAACTCTTTCCACTACAATTGAAGGTAAGTCAAAGTTTTAGAGTTTAAAGCTTTTTTATCTTTTACTTTTCAATGTATCTGTTGTTATTGCAATTGAGGAAATCTCCAAAAATGAACGAACTACGTGTTAGACAAGTAGTTAAGGAATAATGTATAAATTTAATTGATTATCAGTGTCAGGATTGTATATGCAGTTTCAAGACGTAATGGAAAGTTAATCTTTAGTCCATACAAAAGAGCATGGTAATAATTCTTAAGCACTTCAGTTGGCCAGCTACTAACTGAATATAATTGCGATTAGTAACTAGTTCTGAATTTATAGGGCCACTCTAATGCCATCTAATCCCTATTCAAACAGAACGGCACAAAAAATGTAAACATTTAGTACTTATACTATATACTTAGGCTGAAAACACACGAAGCGGTTCACGCCGAGTCGGCAGCCGACTCGGCCGCCGACTCCATGTATTTAAAGCGGACAAAACACACGCTGCGTCATGTAGCGCGTAGGCTGCGCGTAGGCTGCGCGTAGGCTGCGCGTAGGCTGCGCGTATACCGCGCGTACGCCGCTCGTACGCCGCGCGTACGCCGACCGTACGCTCATCCAGAACATGTTGCGAACACGGTTTTCTTATCGCTTCGAGCGTACCTGCAAGTCTGTGCTATCTTATGATAGTGTACACACGACAAGCGGTTTCAAAGCGGTGAGTATCAGGCGCGGTTGTCAAATATCTTTGTAATATATGAAAATATTTCACTTAGATGAGTAGTATCTGACTGATCATTTGTTTTGAAGGTTATATGTGTACTAATTTAATTTTAGTGGTAAATACGTGTTCCAATATTAAAACCGAAAAATTAATAATGGAAATTCAGGCAAGACCAGCCATATGGGACATGCAGCATGTTGCTTATGCAAGTAAAATAAAACGAAAACGAATCCATTGTCTTCAATAGGAATATTGGCAACATGTCATCGCTATGTTTATCGCGGCGGCTTTTTAGCCGACTTGTTTGTTTTATTACAGGCGGCCGTCGAATCGGCTGCCGCCTGGGCGCCGACTCGTGTGTTTTATATCGCAGGCGGCTGCCGAGTCGGCTGCCGACTGGGCGCCGACTCGTGTGTTTTATCGCAGGCGGCTGCCGACTCGGCCGCCGACTCGGCGTGAACCGCTTCGTGTGTTTTCAGCCTAATACTGCTAATTATCATTGTCTTTATTGCCTGCAAATAACCTTCTATTTGGGCTGTTTTAAAGTTATCACAAACTTATAATGGGTTCGAAATCTGCCTTTATTCCGTGCGGTTGTGCTTTATCGCAGTGCCGGTATATAGTGGTTAGAGATCATTAATTTCCATAAAACAAGTAAGGACATTTTTGTGAATAACTTTTTGCAAATAAGGGCTAAAAATACATACCAAATATCTCTCTGAAACAAATTTTAAAAAAGGAGCTCTCGAAAGAGAGCTCCCGTGCGAAAACACCTCTTAAAATGTTAAACGCAACAGCTGTACGTGGTCAATGTGCTATCGATGATATGGAGCACGAACCATCTGTCTGCGACAAAGAAATGGATAGCGCTAGCAAGAAAAGGTCTAACAATTCTCCTCCAATGCTTAGTCCCAAAAAGCAGTTTTTGTTTACCAATGCTGAATTACTTAGCAAAAACAAATATTATCTCCCAGATCTTAACACCGCTGGAAATAGCAACAATAGCGATAATGAAATTCTCACTGAAACCGTGACATCTTCTGAAAAAATGAAAATACCACCCATATTTTTACACAATGCTATCAATTACCAAGCCGTTATTACGGACATTAAAAACAACACAAAATCCGAATTTACAACTTCTACTAAGGGTGATTTTCTCAAAATTAATTTATCTGCAATTGAAGATTTTCGTTCACTTACCGAGTTTTACGATAAAAATGATATCAAATATCATTCATTTAGAAATCCGAAAGACGCACCCCTATCAGTAATAATACGGCACGTTCCTTGCTCTGTAACTGACGAAGAAATTAAGCAAGAACTTAAGCAAAAACAATTTCCGGTACTTAATGTAACAAGAATGCTTAACAGAGACAAAAAACCTATGCCTTTATGTGCAGTGAATTTAACCAACACCAGTGAAGCCAAAGCTATTTTTAATTTAACCACCCTATACCACTGTATAGTTACTGTAGAACCCAGGAATAAAAGCAAAGACATCCCTCAATGTTTGAGATGCCAGCGTTACGGTCATACACGTAACTATTGTAAACTCGATCCGCGTTGCGTCAAATGTACAGGAAATCATTATTACAAAGAATGTCCTAAACTCAAGGATGTTAAACCACAATGTGTTAACTGTGGTGAAGAACATCCAGCCAACTATAAAGGATGTAGTTACTACCAAACTATGCGAGCAAAAACAGTAGCAGCCCAACAGATAGCGCCAGCTAGGAACGTGAGAACTACATCATATGTCAACAGCGGATTGTCTTTCGCAAATACCGTACGTGGTCAACAATCGCCTACTGCAAGCCAGGAACAAAATAATGCTAGTGCTTCTGAAGAAAACTCATCCATCAAAACGATCATCAAAGCCATAATTGAATTCCTCGCTCCTCATATGGACACAATCAAGTTATTGTTATCTTCTCTCGTTCCTATAATACTGAATAATGTCAGTAAATAATAAAATGCATGCTTTCGACAATATCACTATGCTGAACTGGAATGCCAACGGCATTAAATCTCAGAGGACATTATTTATAGCATTTTTGGCAAGACATAACATTGATGTGGCCTGCATAAGTGAAACGCACTTAATTCCAAATGAAGCATTTAAAATTTCCAATTACAACATTTATAGAATGGATCGAGATGCAAGGATTGCATCTGGTGGTGTTGCAATTATAACAAAAAAACGCTTGAAGGTATCTCCTATCCCTTCCTTAAATTTAATTAGTTTAGAAGCAGTAGCAGTAACTATAAGCTTCAACAATAACACGAACGTAATTATTGTATCTGCATATAAACAGCCTAACAAACGTTTGGTGCAGGAAGATATTACTACAATCTTCAACAAAAATGGGCCAATAATACTAGTGGGCGATTTAAATTCCAAAAACACTGTATGGGGATGTCGAGTAAATAATCCAGATGGGATACGATTGTATAACTACACTGCTCTATGTGCGGCCCAAATAGATGCTCCCAGTGAGGCTACTTACTTGCCATATCGCACGGACCATTATCCGGATTTACTAGACTTGATAATTAAAAAGAATATTACTTGGCCAATATATCAGTCAGTCCTTCCTGAACTAGATTCCGACCATCTCCCAGTTCTAATAACGTTTTTTATGAAGCCAGTGATTAATATGCCAGTGTAATCCTTAATTAAAGGACCAGTCGATTGGGACGAATTTGCAGTTTTATTAAACTCTAAAATCAAATGCCCGTTGAGATTACTTTCCAAAGAAGAAGTTGACGAAGTTATAGAAACATTCAGTAGTAACATAAAAGAAGCCGTTATTGAAGCGACGATTACAAAAACTAAGAAACGCTCAAACAACTACCTACAGCCTCCATCAAATATTTTAAATCTAATTAAAACTAAAAATAGGCTACGACGTCTTTGGCAACGTACAAGGGATGGTCAAATTAAGACCGAGTGGAATAGATTGTCTAGAAAAGTTCAATTGGAGCTGGACAAATATAGAATTGAGTCATACTCGAAGTATATAAAAGATCTGGAACCGGGGGATCCGTCTATGTGGAGGGCGACAAAACGCCTACTAAGGGAATCGTCGTCAATACCAACAATTAAAATTAATAATACTGAATACTGTTCGGATACCCAGAAAGCTGACGCCTTCGCTGCCTACCTTGAAGACGTATTTACAATGCGCTGTGATCAGGGAAACGACGATTTCATTGCTGATGTTAACCTAACAGTACAAAATCATGCTGTCTTGCCAAGTGCAAATTTCGAACCTACTAGCCCAGATGAAATCAGGAAACTTATTATAGAACTAAAATCTAAGAAAGCTCCAGGGGACGACATGATTTCTAATATAATTCTAAAGAAACTGACCCCTAAAGCCTATGCATTATTAGCTTCCACATTTAATGCATGTCTAAGATTAGCATACTTCCCTAAAAATTGGAAACAGGCAAATATACTTCTTTTCCATAAATCGGGAAAACCACCACATCTGCTAACTAGTTACAGGCCAATAAGTCTCTTGTCATCATTGTCAAAAATATTAGAAAAAATCATTAAGTTTAGATTATACAAAGAGATTCGTCTTCATGACATTTTTCCACCATTCCAGTTTGGATTCAGAAGCAATTATTCACCTAACCATCAATTGCTACGACTCACCCAGATGATCGAACTAGGCTTTAAATCCAAGAAGAACACCACGGCAGCTTTTTTAGATGTCAAACAAGCATTTGACAGGGTGTGGCATAATGGTTTAATTTATAAGTTATTACATCTTCCAATTTCACCATATTTAACAAACATAATTGCATCGTTTTTAAAAAATAGAACATTTCAAGTTAAAATCAACAATCAGTCATCTCCTACGCACAAAATCGAAGCAGGAGTTCCTCAGGGTTCAGTATTTATATTTATATACTTATGATATGCCAGAACCCATCAACTCTTGCCTGGCTATGTTTGCAGATGATACTGCGATTGTCACCCAGAATGAAAATATTCTTATATCAGCTAGCCATTTGCAAGAAGCAATAAACAGCGTGTTGGAATGGTGTAGTAAGTGGTGTATCACTATTAATCAGGAAAAATGCGTAACGAAGATTTTTACTTTAAAAAGACCTGCTGATCCACCGAATATAGTGATCAATAATGAAACAATTGCTTGGAACACTAAGGAATCTTCGGTCAAATATCTTGGCGTTCACCTAGATCGAAGACTATCGTGGGGAGTGCATATTAACAAAAAACTCAACCAGTGTTATGTGAGACTCGCCAAACTATACCCACTCATGAACAAAAGGTCACCTCTTAAACTAGAGTGCACTTTATTACTTTATAAGAGTATTTTACGGCCAATAGTGACGTATGCTTGTCCAGTTTGGGGAGCTACAAGTAAAACTAATAAAAACAAGTTGCAAGTGATCCAAAATAAAGTGCTTCGAATGGCTGTCAGTGCGCCGTGGTTTGTACGAAACACCCAAATACACCAAGAGCTCGACTTCCCAACAATGGATCAATTTATTAGTAAAACCACTAAAAAGTTTTTCGCTGATTTGCATAAATGCCCGGGTACCCGTAACTACTTACTAGGAATGAAAAACATACATAAACGCCTTAAACGTCGTTTACCTCAAGATATTTACTTGGATAATGACAGTTCAAGTGATGATGAGTAAACCTAATAAATACTATCATGATTAGTTATACATAGTTAGTATACGGCATCATATTTCAAATTTTGCTATTATCTTGTTATTGTAATAGTCCATGTTAGATTCTAGTTATGTATAGTTAGTATGTGGCATCATATTTAAAATATTGTTTTTTTTTCTGTTATTGTAATAGTCCATATTAGTTATTCTAAGCTATTAATTATCTCATACCATAACCATGTATGACAGCAATTGTCGATCTGGTAGTTTCAATTAAAAAAAAAAAAACAAACTTATAATGAGAAGATTAAATATCGGTTACCAGTTACAGGAGAAAAAGAGGAAGGCCAAGAAAATCATGGAATGATGGTATAAGGGAAGCTATGCAAAAAAGAAATTTGGAAGAAGACGATTATGCTGATAGAAAAATGTGGAAACTGAGATGCGGTAGATGACTTAAAAGTTGTAAACAAAACCGCTATATATATATACCAGTCCTCCAGATTTTTATTAAACTAATATCCCCCAGATTAGATATTATTTTCCAAATCTTCCGATTATTAAACGATTTAAAAGCGACCAATAAAGGAAAAGTAACTTAACAAACTTTACTACAACGCAGCAGTGCAATTTGAAAAGTCGCCTGGATTGCGAGCGACTGCATTAAAGTTTGGGTTAGTAAGAATTACTTTCCAAACAGCTTTATCGACATTACATTCTACTTTCTGCCACTGCAGAGAAATTTGCGAGAGGAAGTAATTTATCTATTTAAAAATCAATCAGACGAACGTGTACAGAGAATACTTTTTATTTTACTCATGGTCGCCAGACGGACTATGGCAAAATGTTTTGTCGTTGAAATAGAATCTCTAGAAAAACTGGAACTTTAAGATCAATTGCACATTACGAAAAAGAACTCCCTTATTGTGTAAGAAACACATTGTAATATATACTTCCCCACAAATAAACTGGACCACCCATAAATGTCGTATTTGTTACATTACGTCATAAAAAAATATATAAAAGTTTTTGTTTTATAGTATACTCATATTAAGCACATTTAATAGCACTATCTTCAAATATCAACTGAAGAATTAACAAAATCATATTAATAAAATAAAAAACTAATAAAATTATAAAAAAACTATATTTCACAAAAATAAGAGAAAGAACAAAAAAAGAAAATTAACAGTTCTTTGGGTCTTCTCGGAACGTTCAAAAATGTTTGGCAACGATTTGACATACTTTGTATGCAATGTGCTATCAACATTTGGGCAAAATTCTAATTTTCAAATGATAATATTTTATTAACGGACATAGTTTTAACCAAAGAATGAAGAAAAAATTATTTTTATAGTGACACAATCTTGAAAGGTTATCAAAAACCGCCATGACATTCCTTTTGAAAAATATTTTTAAAATTACACAATATAATGGTCCAGTTTATTTGTGGAGCTGTATACATATTAGGAAGTAATTCAGAAAACGTAGATTATTGATTTAGAGAACTAGGTTAATATGAAGCGTTGGAAACTTGATGAAGAGATAAAAGGGTTGAGGTTTTTTTGTGAGTAGGAAAGCCATGCCAAACTTTCCTTTTAAAATAATTGTAGGCTACATTAACTCACAGAGTGAAATGAATTCAACTTCATGTGAAACCTGTATTAAAAATGAAATGACATACAGTATGTATTTATACATAAGTTTCAAGTTCCAGTCTTCGCTATTTTGCTGGTTTAGCTAGTTCAGCGACCTACTGGACAAGTCGTTCTATTGAGTTAGTTTACGTTCTCGTAAAACCATTGTTTAATTATAAATATAGATAAGCGATTGCAGCTCGACCTAATAACATGAATTCGAATGCGACGTTTACGCAGAAATAGGCAGTGGAAATAGGGTGGATTTTTGGTCCGGGAGCGATGTGTGGCAATACTTCTCCATCGTTAAAATGTCCGATTAGGCGGTCGAGTTTGCTTGAGTTTGCGTTCCGCGACCCAAATTTAGGGTAGGTTTCCTAGGTTGCCTGTTAGCTTGCTTCGTGGTTTGTGCGGCATCTTTCTGATTTGAGGTGACGTTGCCCCAGTTCCTGGCTTTGGGGTGGTTGCTGTCGCCAAAAGATAAGATTATACTCAGGGAGAAATCTCACCGAAGGAGCAACAGTTTAAATTTTGCCCTTTATTAGCTATTTCATGAACTTGCGAATTTTGTGGTGGAGCGCTACCACCGCTCACGGACTCACGGTGAATGCTTCAGATTCCTCGTGCAGTTTAAATTGTGCCATTACTATTGAGATCAATTGATGTGTCTATTTTCTAGCGTCTTCGACAAGATTCTTTCAGTTTACTCGAATTTAACCTTGTGATTGTGCGATAATCTTAGAATTGGGCCTCGTAACGTCGCATCGTGCTTTATATCGTTCAGACAGCACCTCCGATGAGTTTCCCCTAAGGCCTCATCGAAGCTTAAGCTGCCTTTTTTAGTAACATTTAATCTTTAACTTTTATTTATTGAGTTTGTCTATTGAATGTAAGTTTGACTGTATTTATACATTGAATTGGTTACTGTATGTATGATCCCCTGGACCAGCTTATGTTGGAGAATTTGAGATATTTAGGCTAGTACAATTATTTCAGATCTTCTGTTTATTGTGTGTATTGAGCGATTATATGTAAGTACACATTACTGGCTATTATATAATAATTATATATATTTGCTACTATTACTGATCTCATTTTGTTATTGCGACCCTCTGACTCTGGCCCTATATGGTTTATTTTTAGAATACCTTGCGATGAACTGACTTCTTTTTAGTTAATGAGTTCTCCCTTCTATCTGGTCACATTTGTCGTAATTAAAGATTCGTTGGCGCCCACAGCAATTGTAATTGATATAATATATCGTGTCAGAACCCACACGTCTGTACTGCAGTTAGCCGACCGTCGAATGAGCCCACGTAGTTTTATGATAATGATAAATTAGTTCTTTAGTTAAAACTTTGGCATCATATGTTTAAATGGTGTCCACATTTTTAGGGGACTAATTATTATTACATTATAGCATTCTTGGTATCTGAAGTACCTCCAAAATATCATTTTGCCTAACATTTCGAGAACTAACAGCTTTAAGAAAACACATTCTGTACATTTTTTCATTGTGAACAAGCTGATGATCAAATATAGTGCGTTGATTTTCCGCAGTTCCGTAAATCGATAAAGCAGTTTTAATGTAACAGTAAATTGGAGAAAGCGGGATTGTTTTATTTATTAATCAAACTGATACTGTAGCAAATTCTTTTTCTACTGAGCGTCGCAATATGTTAACCAAGCTTGGAGTTGTACGAGTAGTTTTATCCAGTACTTTATTGTCTCGCCGAATGTCTGCAAATAGGGTTGTATCAATGTATTGCAGGACAATGCGGAATACTGTTGACCGCCACCAACTGATATACTAAAGCCTGGAAGTTGAGTAGAAATAATAATAAAATAATATTTTTTCCGGCTTCAAAAAGATTGGTATGCTTAGGTTGGAAGTTACCTTAATTCCTAACATTCTTTTATGCTTTGCCTGAAAAAAGCGTTGAATTTTTCCAGTTTTAGCAAATAAAGAATTACTAAAACATTTATTAATTTTAACTACGCGACCTGACAATATCTATGGAGCAAAGTTAGTGAAGATGCACTTATGCATTTATTAATTACTTGGACAAGTTCTACTATTGAAATGAATAATTATTTGTTTTCCAATCGTATAGCATCCTCTAGCAGTGTAGCAGTAAGGTTTGTGTCAGATGGGACTAAAGGAAGCACACTTGATTGGTGATGCAGTGTTTGCAATTACGTCAATCGAAAGGTATAGTAACGTCAATTACATTGACTGGCAAAAAATGATAATCAGACGGTTAACCGCTCTGCTAGAAATCCTATGTAACACCCAGACTTACCGTTGTATTATGAAGGTGAGGTTGATGCGTGACAAACTTAGCTTTACTCGTTTTTATAGACGACGTATATAAATGTAATAATTAATAAGAAACTTGTTAAGTATGGTTGTAAATTGTTAACGCTTAAAGTAAAATGTATTGTATGTTGTTAAGTTAATTTTAATTTCTAATTTCACTTGTCGTGGTCTATTTAGTTTTTGCTCAACCTTGTTCTTTCGTTTACACGCATGTTTCAGCGTGCAGCGGGGATAGCACCCGCTTACAATGCATTGGAGGTTTCTCCTCGTGTTTTTAGACTTTGCATGCGAGCGAGGAGTGCATCTCTTGCAACGTCTTTGAAATTTAGTCGGAGTTTACAATTCGAGTAGGAATTGATTCCGATTCTTAAGCTTAAGCTTGGCCTTTCACGAAAAATTTACCTCACGGTGTTTGTTGACATTGAGTTTCGGATATTTGACAAGTTTGACCGTATTGGGTATTCAGGTGCGGGCGGGATAGTTCAATACCGTGAAATTGTTTATAGTTTCGAGATATGTGCAATAACGCCGCGGCTTAATCCGGATCAACCGTCGATTTTGTTAGTGTATAATGAAATAATAGGGGGCGTAGTTCCTAAAGCTGCAATTATTTTTGTTTATTTCTCGTTTCACTACCAGTGGATTTGGACTATCTCGATTTCTCACATCAGTTACTCTAAAGAGGCTAGTACCTTCCATACAGGCGTTCAATCGTCTAGCAGCTGACCTGAAGCAACAACCCCTTGGACCGTTTTTTCCCTTCCCTCTTAGAATCTGACCGCAACGAGGAAGATTTTTTTCGTCAACAAAGAATGCCTTGCAAGTATCTAAGGTAGATGTAACCGTATTTGCATGAATTATAGTGTATAGCGGAAGTGCGAAGTGTCTTGAGCATTTTACCTTGAGTTCAACTTTTCCAGTGGCGTCTTGTACGCTAGATTAGTGTCAAAATAAGTAGACTCATTAAAACATTGCTCATTTTTTTATGAATTGAATACTTCGGTTGGTTGGTTAAAATTACATTTAACTAGCTTGTATTCACGATGATGTCTTCTAGGGTTAAGTTTTAATGGCCAATTTCCGATTTACGCGATTGCCAAAGTATCTACCGTTACAACACGATAAATCGAGATTAATCGCTTGGAATCTGACTATAACCCTACAGTTGATCAAAGTGATCGAACTGGCAAGGGAATCTGGAGGCGCAAATGTGATTTGAACGCTGATCAGATTCTTCATCAAGTGCAAAGTAAGCAAACCGGAATCGTAATACGTAAGTCCCTGGCGTCAGGCCATTTGCAGTTATATAGCTCCTTGTTACGTAGAAAGAAGGGGTTTTTATTATCCTTCGCTGTCTCGTACCATTTTGGGCTTACAATGAACCATTGTCCACCGAGTAGAAAATCCGGGCCTCGGAGATCGGGTTTATGGCTTTCTTTTTTGTGGTTGCGTCAATGGTCATTGAGTCAGGGGAAGGCTGGAAGTCGCATTCATTTTTGTTGTTTATGAAAGGTTGAACGCATTTCCGCTGTGCCGATTTGAAATCTCTGCTAGCCAGAGCAATTATTGTTACTGGCTCATTCAGTTATCGCCTTTTCACGCAACAAACTGATGCTCACTTGTGGGGCTTTGTTTTTGTTGTTTTCTTATTTTATTTAAAATACCGTTTTTGCCTGTAAAAAAATTATGCCCACACATGGTGCTTTTTTTTGTCTTAAGCAGCGTTTTGCTCTTGCAACAATTGTAAAATTCTTGTCTTTAATTTAAGTTTGTAGGAACCAGCATTGTAAATTCCGACTTAATATTTTCATTGTTATCTAGAATCTCCATAACGCTTGTGAGTTCTTTTCTCTCTTCATAAACGGTGCTAACTCCCAGTGATTGAAAATTTCATCTAGTTTGTGCCGACCGTGGTAATATTTGCTGAACAATTTAGTCCAGCACCTCATTCTCTGTGAATAATTGAAAATAAATTAGTAGATCCCGTATAGGCGTATAAAAAATTTGTTGAACTCATCGATTAACTGACGCTGCACTGCTTATGATTAGGTTAATTTCATGAGCATAGCAGTAAACACAATTCGTTAAAGGGTATATTTCTTTGATTAATCTTTGAACTCCATTTAAACCTCCCCTCACAGCTGATGCCCCCTCACAACTCGCTAGGTTTGATGGGTCTCTAATTGAAGAATCGATTTCTTTTAAAATACAGTCCGAGATTGAAGCAACATCTTTGCCGACAGGATTCACAAAATTTAAAAAAAATCTATTGGATTTCCTCTAACAATGTAAAGCAACATGATAATAAGTTGGATTTCGATAGATACATTTGTTGTTTCATCGCTGGTAACCGCAAAATAGTCTGCTTATTACATTTCTTTGGATACTTCTTCGTGGTACACATCAAGTATGCATTCTAGTAACTCATTATGCGTTATTTTGGAGATTCCTTTAAATGCTGACGATACCGTAGAATTATCATTTAAATCCCTACCTAAATGGGAACTAAAATTTATAAGTTCTCGAAATGTTTTCATATTTACCGATTCATCACTTTCATTATGCCATCGTAACGCTAATTCTTATACACCACAACTAATTATTATATTTAAGACATATATTGCAATAATTTAATGCCCACAGCAATTCTGGTTGTCTAACTAACACGAAAATTTAAAAAAATATTTCAAAATGAGCACATAATGTTTTGTTTATTGCAAGATAGAATCAGTATTTTACACAAATAAATGCATAATGATATGATTAGCACTAACTATAATTTGATTGAGACAGGTTAGCATTAGATAAGGCAGAATCAAAAGGGTTACGTTTACCGTTTTATTCATAATTGATGTTCGGAATGGCAAGTGCACCTTAATCTGATGTGAATTTTGCCATTTTTATACGAGCAGACCATCTTTGTGGTTGCAGTCAATTTGAAGGTTAAATCTGTCAGATACGAATTCGGGCAATTGCCATACGAGTTGAACTGTCCTACTGAAAAGTAATTGTAATACAAGTTGTTGTACCTACTCCTTTGAATAATTGTTTTGCTCACGCTAGAACGGAGCCTTATTTTATTTGATTGCAAATAAATAAAATGGAAAGAGCAATAAACCTTTTGTTTTGCAAATAGTAATTATGACATCATATTAATAAGCCCTGCGATGACACAGAAATTTTTTATTAAAACTGTTTAATTTGTAATTGTCGTGATTTGCCCTAGTTATTTATTTATATTTTTACTAAAGCCTTTATAGTCAAGAGCATCATTACAATATGTTTCTATCAACTTGCTCATTGTGTAATACCGTTTTCGCCCATGTAACTTCACATCCAAACAAAATCTATGAAAAGCAAAAAAATGCTTTCTTTTCCTCACATCTGCATACTGAATTATTTTTCAAATACACATTGCGGTTGAATTTTCTCATTCGCACTGTAGAATTACAACTGGTCAACGTTTTTGAACTATTTATTCAGGCAGAGGGCTACCGAACTGCTTTATTTCAAACTCTTCTTCGAATGAATATGGCGAGAAAAGCTTATTCAAACATTTCTCATAGCTTTTAAATCCCCATGCGTATCCATGTCTTTTGGTGCTACGTGCTAAGACGGCTCGACAATAGATAAAGCAAGATCTACTTATGTTATTTATAATTATGCAACATAGTGCAAGATATAGCGCGAAGCGACTCTGTACGTGATGTAGTCGCTAAAATTTTATTTTAAGTATTCAATACTTAAAATAACAATTAATAGTAGGTAGCAGGCCGAAGTTTTATCGGAACTGGCTTGAATGCCGCCGCGGACGTGGCTCTTGTTCTTGTTTTTTGACCTACTTCTTGCCGCTAGCCCCCGCTGTAATCTATAACCCGTCCAAAAGCTGAAGAGCCATTTCGATCTAACACCAATGCGACTGTGAAAGCAAGCAACGCTGATCCTACAATACATATTCATGAAAAAAAATTACTCGTGCGTTATTTAAGCTTCAAAATGAAAGGAATAATGAAAAATAAGTGAACAAAAATGTTTCTTTCAGAATAAAAAAATGAGTTACTGGTTTGTTATGGTAGAGCCATGGCTTATTGGCTCCTTATAGGGAGCCGCCACTGGATATAAGTATATTATAAGACAATTAGTAACAGGCATTTTTCTTTTCTGAATTTATTAAGGAAACTGCACATTGATAAAGGGCAGAATAGTATTCTTACAGGGATATTGAGATTCGTTCTAGTTTTAATTCACTTAAATTCGATATTACATATACATAATACTTTTTTTACGACCACTACTAAAAGTACCACCCTTTAGCACTAGCTAGTTTCAATAAAAATGACGTTATCAATCAGCGTGTTAAAAGTTAAATCAGCTCTTTACTTTTAGCCCATGTGCTAAAATTAAACAGCTCGTGCTGAATTTAGAAGGTTGAGCTGGAAGTGAGGTTATAAAGTTATTCTAATTACTTCTTTCGTTCGAGGTAAAGTGTTTTTTAAATAATTAAAGCATTATGTAATGAATAAAGTCAAATGTGTACTATTATAATTACTTTTGATAACTAACTTTGACAGCTACCGGCTGCAGAAACAGTCACCTGTGCCGTCATGGCCATCTCTTTGCTATGACATAAATTATAACTGTCATAAATGTTAAAGCGACAGTTATGGATTAATAACAGTAAATTTAAGGCCGTGGAAAAATATTGTATGCATAAACATCCACTTTTAGCACTTGTTGCACCAATAGCTATTAACGTTCGGTTTCCAATTTTCAAAAGTGACTTTGTACCATGGGGCTTTAAGAAAAAACTTTTGAACAGCTTTAAGATTTAGTTAACATTTAAGTAATTGCAGTGCTACTGGATTTCTAAATTGTCAGAGGTTAATGAACTACTAAGCGGTCGTTATCTTGTTATTATTATGAAACTGCTTTTAACATACGTAGGTATAATACATTTATGTTTTGCATTCTATGCAGTTGTTTGGAATTGCAGCACGTTAAAAAGATTGGCTTGATCTAGTAAAGCAATAATAAAATTAAATCACTGTAGGAACATTACTACGGCGACGCATGGAAAGTTCAAAAAGCCCTCCAAATATCTGTTTATCCTCGTACAAAGAGTGTTTAAGATAATACCAACACGGTTTATCTGTTTATCCTTGAAGTCAGTGTAAGACTTTGCGATAAACAATATACATCCACTTAGTGCGTCCCAGATGTAATTTGTGCCTTAAAAGCTTAATCACAATCAAAAACACCACTTTTTCCACAATTTGATATTCTAAAAATACGTGAAAACTCTGCGTTTGATCCAAGTTGTAAATCAGAATGTCATCGCTAGTTCACATCAGTGAGGACAGAGTGCGCCAGCTGCTGAGATGGGATAAAACTTTCGAAGTAACCGAGCGGGCCATGGAAAGCGTCGCTAGAGCGCGCGCTTTTCAAAGTTCACGCCCGATCACGCCGCTTCCAAATTCTCCCAATTTGATGTTTACTATGCCCGGTTATTTGTCCGATGACAAGTGTGGTGCTTTGGGGTGCAAGCTCGTTACATATTTCCCCAATAATTCCACTAGAGATGTGCCTTTGCCCTCGATCATGGCCAACATTCTTCTCATGGATGACGAAACTGGCGCATTAAAAGCTGTAAGTTTGTGTCTGGAGCATTATGTGTGCGTATAAATATATTATAAAATCCAGAAAGCTCAGCGTATCTTTTATAAAAATAGTTCTTTAATATGAATAGGTACTGTTTTCGCCAGTGTGAATTGTGTAGCAGTTGCATGTGATTTTCAATTACAACTACCTTGTTAGAAATTAAACTTAATTTGTGGTATAGCATAAGAGCCAATAACATTTTCGTTTGCTGCTTCACCACACCGCAACTGCTTTAAATTTTTAGTTCACACTGGTAAAAAACCTTCGCAACTGGTTTCTTGCTATTGAGAATCTGGAGTAGGTTTCAAAAACGGTTTGGATTATTATTATTTTTTATTATTCTCCCTTTTTTGATTACCTAATTTATGATGTTCCTCTTATATTGAGTATTAACAACTGATATGGGTTTAAACATTTAAAAAAATTGCGTTTTGGTATTTAAAACAGTTCCTACCAGAAAGAACTAATAGTATGTTGTTTATTAGAACCAACAAGTACATTGCTACAAATTACTACAACTACAACTATGTTACTAGATCAATTTCTTTTTCGAATGTAATTTTGTTAATACTTAGTGTTCATGGCTTCTTTCCAGTGTGAACTGCGATTCTCTTTTAGATTATTTAAACTAACAATTTACATGTATGCATGCCTTAAGCTAAGGTTTGTGATTATTTACAATTAAAGGCCAAAATAAATATTTTTGTGTTAACTTTCTTATAGGAAACTGATTGTAAATTACTGGCAAAGAACCATCCGAAGAGCAAAATTAATTTTACTGCTTATCGAAATTCTTTTAGATTAAATTAACTTTTTTTTTCCACAACAAAGCACTTCAAAGATTTACTATATAAAATATCTGTTAAAATCAACATCTAAATTACCTTAAATCACCTTTTTATTAACGGTTTTTACATCTTTCTCTTTTCTCTTTAGCCGTTGTTAGCTGTCTGGTGTTAGGGCTGCCGTTCCTTTGATCGTCGTCATACCATCTTGCAAGGGGTCGTCCTCTACCCCTGCTGCCCAACCATGGTCTCCAGTATACCTATAATAGTGTTCGACCATCTTTTATCTGTATAGCTGGCCACATGCTTGGATAGTTCCATTTTAATTCTGCTGTTCGTTCACGTCCACTACTCCAGTTACTCTCCTTATGTGTTCATTTCTCACTCGCTAGCATTAGCCTTTCCATAGCTTTTTGTGTGACTCTTAACTTGTTAGCTATTTGTTTTGTAAGTACCCAGGTTTGTGCGCCGTATGTTAATATTAGGAGTACGCATTGATCGAAAACTCGTGTTCTAAGATACATTGGTATTTTTTTGTTTTTTAGTACATAACTTAGTTTCCCACACGCTACCCATTCTAATCTTCTCTACCGCTTAATTCCCTCTAACTGATTTTCGTTTTCCAGTTTTAATTTCTGCTTTAGGTATATGTAGTGATCAGCGTTTTTTAAATTTTTATTTCTTATTTCCATTTGGGAGCCATCTTCGCACATAACTTTTGTTTTATTTAAGTTTTTAGTTTAAGTTTAAGTGTTTAAGTCTATTGTGTTTGCTTCCTTCTTCAGTGCTGTGAGCAATGTGAGCATGGTCTTTTTTATTTTCCGCTATTAGGACGAGATCATCGCCGTATCTTAGGTTGCTTAATCTTAGGTACTTAACACCATTTATATTTATTCTTTTAACAGGTATGGTGTTTGTGTTCTCATGTAATTTAATGCTTAATGTAGGGTATTCGTAGATTGTTATCATAAATAGTCTCCGTTGGCTAATCTCTCAAAACCAAAATAGAATGTGACTACTTGGATACAATTGCCGGCCGACTAGCTAGATTCGGAGACGGTGTACAATTCTTTAAAAGCTAAAAAAAGGGCGTCTACGGATTTTTATCAAATAATGGCAAGTGTATCCAGGCATTCATACGAGAATACGTAAACTCAGATAGCATAATAAATATGAAGGAGAAGCTCAACTCAAGTAATAGGTCGCAGTAACAACTAAAGCCAGAATGCAAATATCACAGTATAATTCAAATATTATAATCACAGTAAGAATCACAATATCCTTTATCTAATAGACGTGTCTGTCTGGGACGCAGTTTTGTCTGTCTGGGACGCCGTTTTGTCTGTCCGGGACGCTGTTTCAGCAGCCAAACCGTAAGAGAGAAAAAAGTTATTAAAGTTATATGTTTGGAATGGTCATGTCAGGTCAGGAACCGAATTTCAGTCACGTGACACTTCCGGTTTTCGAGAAATCACAAAAAAGGCCGTGTTTCAAATAGAACTCGTATTAAATAAAAATGTTTCAGCAGCCAAACGGAGCTGCGACTCTCTGCGCCTTAAAACGTCGATCGGTTAGGCAACCACTTTGACACCTTCCAGGTCTGGGTACAGTTTTTATTTAATACGCGTTCTATTTGCAAAACGGTCTTTTTTGTTTTATTAAATGAGACATTTGTCTCACTGGACTGCTAGTTTTAATATAATCGAAATCATAAGTGGCCACAAATTAATTGCTACGATCAATAATTCACAAATACGAAAATGAGGTACCTCAGGCAAAGATTAAAATACTTACAGTTCACAAATTTCGCAATAATATTAATTGCACGCACTAAAATAAACGGACAGGCAAACAGTACAGCAAAGGTTAGTCCTATGTGTCTGCACAGGGTCACGTCCCTGACCCGGGCTCTCAATGATGTTTGATACCATTTCGTGCGGCAATACAGCCCAAAATCGCCTGAGGCAGCCGCACGTAACTGTAACTAATGCCTAGATCGGTCCTCCGGCACTGGCTTCTATAAGGGAGGAAAAGGTCTAGGATAGTAATAAGGTATACAATGCATTTCGAAGCGAATTTTCTACTTATCCTGGACAAACCTCCAGGCATGTGCGAAATACTCGGTAGTGTAAAAACTCCACCAAATGGCGTGGGATTAAACTTCTCTAATAATGAAATTCAGGGACTTAAAACCGCTCCAAATAGGGTAGGTAAACTTCACACAAAAAAAACTAACGGCAGCTCGTGAATCCTCCGGAATTTCAATAGTGCTAAACCGATTTCATTTTGTTTCGCCGATCGAGGTGGAAAAGGACGCGCTTCGAAACAATACCGAGCTATATCAAACTTTCGCAGCAAGGCCAAGGAAGTAGGCGTGGCGCTAGCGCGCGAAATACAAACTGAGCACCAAAGAAATCAGAACCGAAAAGATGCGTAATAATACGAAGTATATACTACAAATGTCGAAATCAAAAGGAGGCGCAATTGAACCGTAACAAGATGTTACGTATTTATTATTTTCGAGTATCTATACTCCACTCCTGCCTTTCTAAGACCTGTCGTTATTACCCATTGCTCAACAGGATCGATACCCGTTCAGTTTTCTGGGTTAATCTGATGTTAAAGATCCTTGTAAACAGCTTATACGTTTGTAATAGTAAACTTATTGGTCAATAATTTTCTGTCTTCTGTTTTGTACAGCAATACGACCAGCGCGTTATTCCACTCCGCGGGGATGTCTTGTTCTTGAATACATTTATTGAATAGTTGGGTTAGTTTATTCATGACCATATCTCCGCCTTTTTTTAACATTTCTGCTAATATGCCGTCCTCACCAGGGCTTTTATTATTTTTCATCGACCTCAATGCATGTCTTATTCCGAGTGTACTACCTTTCGCTGTTTATTTTGTCCTTGATCTTCTTCGTCGACTGTCGAACTGTACAAGTCTTTGTAGAACTTTTCTGTTACTTCTAATAATCCATTATTGTATGTAATTTCTGTTCCTTCATTATCTTTTAGACATATTCTTTGGCTTCCCTTGCTCTTTCCTTAAACATTTTAAATTTGTATTTTTTTCTATAACTCGTTCTCTTTCAGCCTCATAATATCTTGATAAGTCTTTCCGTATAATTTTTCTTGTTTCTTTACACACATTTCGGAATTCGCCATATTTATTCTCCCTTTTCTCTCTATCACATCTTTTGTTTCGTTGCTTAGTTTATTTATTTTGTTTTTAGATTTTTTACTATTTTTAATGCCGACCCTTTTAGAATCCTGGTCAGTTTATTAGCCATCCTGTATAGCTCTTTTTTTTCTTCTTGATAGTTTCTGAGTTCTTTTAGGTGTTCATACTCATGCCGATTTCCTTTTAATAAGGTTGGTTCTATAACAGCGTTTTTTCTTTTGTTTAAGTTTATCTTTTCAGTTCTACAATGACTTTTGATCTTACAAGTCGGTGGTCACTTTCTACGTTGAACGAGCTGAGAGTTGTGGTATCTTGTATTATCGTCTTGATATGATGTAGGTACTCAATTTCTTTTTTAGTATTCCCATATGAGCTTAACCATGTCCATTTGCGCTCTTTCCTCTGGCAGAAGGAATTCATAGAGTATAGCCAGTGTCTTGTTAAATATTCCGGCATCATTGTTTCTCTTGGGTTTCGTTCGTCAAAACTGTACATTTCTACGTATTCTTCATTTTCTTCTTGTTGGCATCCTGATTTTGCGTTTTGAAGTCTCTTACTATTACTGTGTATGTAGCATTATTTTCATTTAGATATGATGTTATTTCATCATAGAACAGTTCAATTTGTTCACCTGGTGATGTTCGCATTGCATTATCTGTAATTTACAACTATCAGATAATTTCACTATGATATATGCTACTCTGTCTGACACGCCTTTATATCATGCTACTTTAGGTGCAGTTCTTTGTGTATAAAAATACAGTCTTGCTTCAAAATGCCATAAGTTAATATTGTTGATAAAACAAAAATAACTGCTAATTCAGAACTGTCCCACTTTCTCACTAGTGTGGATTGTGAAACTATTTGTAGATTACCTACACTGGAAGAAACCATAGTTAACATTTTTAATTCATGTTTTGAAGATTTCTCGGAATTTACGATTTAGCAGGAAACGTGTTGTTTAGAAAAACAGGTTTTTATACATATCGATTTCTTTAATTTGAAGTTATTTTGAGCTTTCCGTAAATATTGTGTAGTAAACACAGCATTTAGTGTGGGTGATATTTTTATATTGGGATTATTCTATTACTGTCATTTCTTCTCAGCAGACTGTTTTAGTTAATTACAACAACAAAAAGGAGAGTGTGCTGAATATGAAGCAACTCTAAATAGGGTCTGTGCAGGGTGTCCCATTTTCAACGGGATCGAATGAAAATCTTTGTTATTATATTCCCTTCTATTTTTAATATTTATAAGTGACTTTCCACAAGTTCATTACACTGACATCATACTAGATGCAACCCCCATATATCGAAAACGCATTTTTTTCGCACACTAAAATATCTGAAAGTTTTTTGTTTCAAATTGGCGAAGGATTACCACCCTAAAATATTTAGACGCACTCGAGTTACAGCCTGTATTTGAAGGACACAATTAGTTTTAATTTTTATTTATTTATTGTCTATTTTAAATTTCTTCTTAATATTTTGTTTTTTTTTATTGTTTTGGTTTAAAAATAACTAGTCTAAGTTGGTGCTTTTATAATTATGTAGATATTTTGTGTTGTTTTTCTTACCTAGCTCTTCTACTATTTCCCCTTGGAACCGCTTTCGCATTACTTCAAGGGGATGCGGGCGTCACATAAACTATCATACCTAAATTAAGTAAAAACCGGAACGCTTGTGCCGGGAGTCGAACTCTCTTCCGAGAGCTCGAGTTTTCACTGTAGCCTCGACTACAAGCGGCGGGACCGCGCGCCCGTTGAGAGCCCTGTATATTTTATGTCTGTCCAATGTTTTTGTTTTTTCAATAAAAAAGATATTAAAAAGTGGACGTGACTACCTCCCTGGACTTTCCCATACTGGAAACTGTTCATATCGTCTTTATTCAACAGTCTTTACAACATATCAAAATTTCAACTCGATGACTCACGTCTTCACCGTGATAAGCGTTTACACTTTCACGTAAATTGCGGGTAAATATAAAAGAATGTGTAGTTCAAAACGTGACCACCGAGCTTCTGTAGATGGCGCCAAGTGGACAAGCCGCCACTGTGCTAGTTTATGTATTATTTTCTTCAAAACGGCTGTAGCACCGAGGTGAAATTTTCTAAGTACCTGGAAATTATATTTTCTAGGGCATACAAAATCGATTTTTTTATTTTTGCGGAAAAAGATTCTTTGACGCAAAAATATAACAACCGTTAGAATAAAAAAAATATTTTTCAAAAATAGAGGGGGGAGGGGGCCGGTGCGCTTACATATATCCACGAGTGTAATATTTTTTTGTATATTCATATGCTCCATTATGCACTGAGCAATTCAGTGAAAACCCCAGCTACCTATCTTGTTTTGTTTATTAATTAAAGGGGTTTAAATTTTCAAACTTCAAAGCTTCGTAGAGGGCGCCACAGATAATTCATGAGATTCTTTAAAAACAGATCGATAGCTCCTTTCGGAGTCTATCAGTGTATGAAGTTTAAACAAATTCCTGTGGGCAGTTTTTGAGAAATGATTTTTAGAAAATTTCCAAAATTTTGAAAATTTGTAATTTAGGCCCCTTAATATTTTTCAAAACACTTTTTATATCACCTCATGTTACCCTTCATATACTATTCAGAAAAAAAATCAATTGAATCGATTCATCCGTTTTTGAGTAATAGGGCGTTAAACTCAAAATTTTCAAAAAATCATAGCGCCCTTCATTTTAAACCTAGCGAGTTCGGCAAAAAACTAGCAGATTTCTTTTATGACCCTCTATCGTTATCCGCGATAAAATTTTCAAAATTTTAATCACGAAAACAGTGATACCAAAAAAACATGCGTAACTTCCGCTTCCGGTTTCGGATTTTTTTGAAAAGCTTATTTTGTCGATGAATTTTCGATACACCCCCGCATTCCAAAGCGCATCAAAAATAGAGGGGGGAGGGGGCCGGTGCGCTTACATATATCCACGAGTGTAATATTTTTTTGTATATTCATATGCTCCATTATGCACTGAGCAATTCAGTGAAAACCCCAGCTACCTATCTTGTTTTGTTTATTAATTAAAGGGGTTTAAATTTTCAAACTTCAAAGCTTCGTAGAGGGCGCCACAGATAATTCATGAGATTCTTTAAAAAACAGATCGATAGCTCCTTTCGGAGTCTATCAGTGTATGAAGTTTAAACAAATTCCTGTGGGCAGTTTTTGAGAAATGATTTTTAGAAAATTTCCAAAATTTTGAAAATTTGTAATTTAGGCCCCTTAATATTTTTCAAAACACTTTTTATATCACCTCATGTTACCCTTCATATACTATTCAGAAAAAAAAATCAATTGAATCGATTCATCCGTTTTTGAGTAATAGGGCGTTAAACTCAAAATTTTCAAAAAATCATAGCGCCCTTCATTTTAAACCTAGCGAGTTCGGCAAAAAACTAGCAGATTTCTTTTATGACCCTCTATCGTTATCCGCGATAAAATTTTAATCACGAAAACAGTGATACCAAAAAAACATGCGTAACTTCCGCTTCCGGTTTCGGATTTTTTTGAAAAGCTTATTTTGTCGATGAATTTTCGATACACCCCCGCATTCCAAAGCGCATCAAAATCGGAGCAATACTTTCGGCTGTAGGAGCGTCACCCACCCACACACCCACACACCCACACACCCACACACAGACAGACATTTTTTAAAAATTACTTTTTTGGGTTCCTAGAGGCCCAAAACGGATATTTCTGTGAAAATCTCGATTTCCAAAATTTTCATGATTCCAAGACTTCCCTATACCTATGGGTATGGGAAAGTAAAAAGTTTACTTTATATCATGTCGAACAGACACAAAATGTGTGTACTTTAAAAATGGGACTGTAAAAAATTCTCTGCTTCTAGCGACAACTCTCCTTAAACCGGTGTTGCATAAAGGCAGAGTAATCCCATGTTATTAGTATTAGAGCAAAGTACGTGATACTCGATACTTTCGTTGACACAGAGCTCGTCATACTTCCAATATCAAATACATTCTTACACAGCTTTCTGGTTATATTTTCACCGTGTATATTCCATTTTAATGCTTTATCAACCGACTAAGAAACTTAGTGCTTTACTTCACCTGTATCCATCAGTACTTTTCTCACTGTCAGTCAGGGGCGGTTTAGTTTTTTTATTATAATATTATCTTTAGTATGAAAAAACATATATATTGGGACGACTAATTTTCTATAGAAATACGTC
This sequence comes from Agriotes lineatus, assembly GCA_940337035.1. Taxonomy (NCBI): domain Eukaryota; kingdom Metazoa; phylum Arthropoda; class Insecta; order Coleoptera; family Elateridae; genus Agriotes; species Agriotes lineatus. The sequence continues at coordinate 70,727 of CALNHX010000642.1, forward strand.
CATGCTACTATAACATTAATACATTCAATAGTGTGAGAAAACTGATGCTCTCAATTCAATACATCGTTCCAAAAAGGAAGGGAGCTCAAGAGAAATACTCGAAAGAGAAAGGAGATAAAGGTTTGAAATAGCAAAAAAATACCACTTTCTGGGTAGCATGCCCGTTCATCCTTCAACTTCTGGAAGTTATGAGAACAGGAAACAAATCCATTACCGATATTGGCGATTGGAATTTAGAAAATAAGTTAGAGAACATAGAGATGGAAAAAGAAAAGGAAGAAGATCGGTTGGATAAGCCAGGAAAGTTAGAAGAGAAAGCAGAACACGAAGCCGAAGGAAGGGGAGAAGATGAGAAGCGCTAATGTGTTACTTTGGATTAATCATAAAGGATGAGACCCAGGAACCAAAGAAAGAGCATTCCCTCGTCCCCAGTATATGACGCCGAGAATGACTATAAAAGCCGTTCACGACCTTTTTGGGACAGAGTTGGCTATGATTTTTTCTTTTCATGTTGGACTAACTGATTCGATGATGTAGCGGATGCAACTTTCTTTTTCTGTCAGTGTCTGTTCGACATTTTCTTCCCACCACATTGCCAGATTTATTATTTTAATATTCGTAAAATAAATGATTTTTTAAATGTGTAAAAATAATTTAAATTTCCGTCAAAGGAAAAGTCAAAATGCCCAAAATAATTTTGTTACAACAAAAAATTTCCATTAAACGATGCTACATCCAATTTAAAAAGGACAGACCAAATTTAAAAGAACGCGAGTCGATGTGGAGACTAGAGAATATCCGGCAACAATGTACCTATTCAGAAAATATAACCTTAAACTGAAAACAACCTAAGCTAACACAAAAAGTGTCAATTTCCATGAGGGAGTTTTGTTGCAACAGAGGTACTGCCAACAAAATTACTAGATGGTCATAGCCTCACCTGACCCAAAAAGATCGTGAACGGCTTATATAATGTCGATTTCTTCAACCGTACTGATCGTAATAAATTGGAAGTGTTCTTTGAATGCCGTCCAAGGGTACCTGCTGCTCGAAAAGATATTCACTTATAATACCATGAGTAGTCAAAGTTATGTCGACTATTTTTGTGGTGGTGTCACGAATGTCCATTGCGCTTTGGTACGATTAGGACGAGTGCGATAGCACGAGTCCTAATCCCAAGCGCAATGGACATGAGTAGTGATACCACCGCAAAAATAATCTACTTAACTTTGACTAAGAATGGTATTCGAGGGACTATTTAATGAACCAAACTACTTTTTCAAATTAGTTTTCAGAGCAACAAACTACGCAATTTATATAGTAACAGAACACTAATATTGACTTTTTCTAATAAAAATCACATTTGTTTAAAATAGTCACTTGAATACCTTCTAGGAAGATATATCCACTGATATTTTTTTGATTGGTCAAGAAACGTCAGAATTCTGGATTTTCATTGGTCACTTTTTGACAGATGACAGGTGAATTGAATAGTCCTTGCAATCTTGAAAAAACATTTATTCGTACGAATAAGTCAAAAATGGTATGGCTGAGCTACAGTCAAGAAAGAAAGGAGCTTTTTTGTACAGTTTGTTTGGCGCATGATGAAGATCAAACTTCGGTTAGCAGGTCAAACTTGTGGGAGCTTCAGTGTACCAGATATAATAACGCATTATATGTTGACTCTTCACCACTAAAAATACTCCACAAATCTAATCCGATGGTAAAGCGACTGGTACCGGTTAAAAAGCAGTTTTCCTAAAATATGAAAACGTTTTTACTGGGCAGATATTTCTCAAAGTGTTTTCTATAACCAGCCCTTTATTAAGAAGCATGCAGCCAAGGGTATTCGATATATTAAAATGTAACTCGATGGTTGAATACTCTATACTGAAGCTAAAAAATATATAAAGAAATATAACTGAAATTGAAGCCCCTGCAGATAAATCCGTAGAGTGAGCGAAACTCGATTTTGCAAGAAGAGCATTCGAATTTATCAATGAAGAACAATTGGTGGAAAATTGTTCGCAGAGGAAAAAAAATTCTTTGTTCGGGTATGTAAGAAAAACTAATTGAGAATCGGCTGTTACAACGTTATTATGGATATTGCAGTGGAATCAACTACCAGGAGATTTTCAAACAACGATGGGGGATCGGCACGTTTTGAAAATAAATAATTTTTTGGAAACCGCCAAACTTTCTACAAGAGATTGATAAACATTGGCTTTACTGCAACTTCTGCAAGTTTAATAGAACAAATATGAAGATTTATAGGTAATTAGAAGACCATCATACAAATAATTAAAGATTCGCATAAAATAGATTATACTGGAGTTGGTATCAATTCAGAAGACGTTTTGTCAAGATAAGCAGAAATTGGAGAGCGATTACTGAAAGAAATGAAGTAGCTCTTGAAATATTAAAGAAGAGTTCGAAGTCAAAATCACTATCAGAATCTAAGAAATGCCAAAACTGCGTCATCTGCTGCTCTGGTACAATTTTAAAATATAGTGTATTCCAAGGGATTTATTTTACATTGACTCTGGCTTATCAGTATGTATTCCCATGCCTATTCCACAGGTAGCTGGCGAGCGGTCGCTGTCCACTTTAAAAATCATTAAACGTAGGTTGCGTAGTACCTTATCTGATAATCGATTAGAGTCATTTATGTTGATGCATATTAAAAATAAGCTTCTAAGCATATCAACAATGACGAAATTATTAACCATTTGGATCAAACATACAACCTCATGTATTATGTGTTATTATATTTTTACCGAGCTCTGTAGAGTAGTGGTTATCACATCTGCTTAGCATTCAGGAGGTGGCGGGTTCGATTCCCCTGGCCGTCTGCCCTGATTCAGGTTTTTAGGTGGTTTTCCTGAGTCAACAGAATACCTTATCTGAGACGAATGCCGGGGCAGTACTTCTCCACCTTTCCTATCCTCTCTTCCATTCTCCACCCCTCATTTATCTCACCCATCCTATAATTCCCGTTCTTGGCTGAAGAGGGACGCAAGGTCCCTACAGCAGCCCGCCCCCAGTTGGGGGAATTGAAATGACCCTGAACCTTTACCTTTTACCTTATTATATTGATTTTGTTTTACTATTCTCTACAACCATTTCTTGCGTTTCTACAGAATTTGTGTTTAGTTTTGTCATTACATTTTTGTTTATTACAACTAGTTTACAAATATAAGTTCATGTGTCTGCATATAATATTTTCTGCATATAACTACTACCTCGTTCACTAGCATTTTCTTTTTTTTAATTCACTGTATAAGACATGCAAAATATTTTTTACTTAGGTTATTGACTTGATTTTATATATTTTATAGTTTATTGTGTAATTTTATAATGGTTTTTTGATTATTTTTTACACAGTTGTCAGTTAATTTTTGGGGCGGATACAATTTTAGGTACTCCATTGCTTAGAAGCCTGGTATCATCTGCTTGAGGGTGTAAGAGTTTTCTAAAAATATCCTTTCCTTATAATTTTTTTATTAGTGCTTCTATTGAAACCAAATTTCGTATACAGTACACTTGGAGTATTAATAATTACTGATATACACGTAACAAGAAAAAATAGTCACACCTTGTAGAAAATTAAAGGTACCTAAGCCATTTATTTCTAGACAGAAAGTGTCTCTGTGATTTTTGCCATATATCAGAGTTACGTGGTAAATTTGATTTCTCTAATTCGAAATTTATACTTTTTGCAAAACCGATGAAATAAATTAGAAAAATCAAATTGACTAAGAATCGGTGACAAAAAAATGAAGGGACACTTTCTGTATAGAATTAACTGACTAACTTATAGATGGTGTTATGGAAATGAGTGCAAATATTTTAACCAGTGATAGAGCTGACCAAAATGAACAACTCTTCTATTTATCGTTTTTCATTTAATCGCATATTTTTTCAATCATTTGTCTCCCCTAAATTTGACGAGCCGCTTGGTAAGCAAATCTAAGGTAAAGGTGATCGCCACTAGTATATTAATTACACTGCAAAGTTCTTGCACAAAAAACATCTGGTCAATAACTTATCTACCTCAATTGATGAAAGTACGTTGGTGACCAGATGTGAACTAAAGGTTTTATCAGTACCTATGCAGCTTTTGGTGTTTTGCATATCAAAGAAATGTTTTTGTGTTTTGCGTCATAGAATTAAACTATTATTCCATAGGCGGGTATGTATTTTTAGAGTAAAATTGATTTGAATTTTAACTCAGTTTTGAGGGCGTTTTAAAAAAATTATAAATGGATAAGTTGTTCAGTTTAGCGAGTTCTATTACGGGTTAAAATATTTTCACTAATTTCCATAACACCCTGTATATTATAAAGTGACATCGAAATTTATAGCACTGTTTATCCCCATTTTAAGGGGTTCTATGCAAGTGTATTGCATACCAAATGTGGTTGGAATAGTTGCACTAATAGGTACATTATAAGAAAACTTTATATCGAAATCTTAAATTTGGCTCTGGATTCCCACCCTGAAATATTTCTATGTACTTAAGTTACACCCTGCATATATCCCTGAGTAAAAATTCATTGATCTTGTCACACTCACACGTCGGACTTTGGTATATGAAAATTTGTAGTTAAGTTGTTATTCTATTGTACAAAAGAGGGGACAAACTCAAAATTCACAATTATCGACCATAAGTCTACTAACATTTCCTTACAAATTACTAACCCAAATCGTTACTAATAGACTATCAAACAAATTCGACGACTACCAACCTCCCGAGCCAACCGGATTTCTCAAGCGATACAGTACTGCAGAATACATCCAAATCGTGAGAACACTAATAGAGAAATGCAACGAATATAATGAGCCACTCTACCTAGCTTTTTTAGACTATAAGGAAGCGTTCTACTCAATCGAATTGTGGGATATCTTCAGTGCAATCAATCAGGCCAGAATAGACAGCAGGTATCGAAATCTTTTAAAATATATTTAGGACAATGGTACCATCCAAGTCAGAATTGTAGAAGACCTCATAACAGACAAAATAACTGTGAAAAACTCTTTACCCTCGCAATGGATATCTATCTTCAAGAATCTGAACTGGGAAACAACAGTTATTAACATCGTTGGGCGGTATCTTAACCACCTCCGATTCGCGGACTTTATTCTATTGAGCAACGATATGGAAGAACTTCAATAGATGTTAGCCGAACTGAAGACAACATCAGAAGAAAGAAGCCTTACAATGAATATTACGAAAACCAAGATCATGACTTCGGAGAATACAATATTCAGAGTGAGCGACGACGCCTCTGGGAAGGTGAACGAATACATCTATTTAGGACACACTATAAAATTAGGTAGGGGAAATCAGACTGCAGAAATAGGAAGACGATTTTGAATGACCGGTTACCGGAAAACTAAGCTATATCCTAAAAAACCCTAAGATTCTCAGAAATGTTTTCAATACCTGCATCTTCTCGGGGATGGTATACGGAATGGAAACAATGTCAATGACCATTAAATTAGCCAACAGGCTCAGATTGACTCAATGAGCGATTGAACGCGTAACACTATGAATCAGCCTACGTGACCGAATCAGAAACTAGGAAATCAGATGACGAACTCCAACAGAAGACGTCATAAAAGCTATCGCTAAATCAAAATGGAATTTGGTAGGCCACGTAGCTAAATAAGATGGAACGCGATGGACAAAACAAGTCGTATAATGGAGACCAAGAGCAAACAGGAGGAGCGTCGGCAGACCACAATGACGATGGATCGACGACATCACCGAGAAAGTGGGAAAACAATGACAACAGGTGGCTCAAAACAGAGAAGAGTGGAGAGCTACGTTCAGGAGTGGAAAATTAGGGGCTGCTAAAGAAGAAGAAGAAGAAGAAGAAGAAATAAGTTGAGCAAGTCGGACTCAATAGAAAACAGTCCAAAGACACTGGAAGGGTTTTGCGATAATGACGTTCTGTAAAAGTGTTTTATCCTTTTTAATGATGAAAAGGATTGAAGTACAATTTGTAATTGCCATCGATACATAACTTCTTGGGGCTAATTTTTTCCTTGCTCCAAGTATGGCACGTCCTATATTATAATTTTTGAATTACCCATAAGCCATAACTATAATTTTTCTATGGAGATTGTTGATTTTCATCCAAAATTTGCCACCCCTAAAAAATTTGCGTAAGAAACGACCGCTTCTTCTATTTCATTACTAATACCGCCGTGCCTCTATGCGCAGAGACTTCAAAGACGCATAGTCAGAATTCTATTCCAAAAATGTTACCGCGCTGGTTGCAGGAAGGGTTTCGTAGTTTTACACATTCTCACTTTATCTTCTTGTGAGTACATTCTGACCTGCTTGATTTATACTAAAGCTAATATGCCAAATACAATTGCTCATGAGCAGGTTCACGACACTTTATTGCAGTTTTAATGAATGTGTAAAGAACTTGAGAACATGAGAGTTAGTTTTGAGGTAGGCGATATGTGTATTACGTATTTCTTTAACACTTTACTTTATATTTCGAATCGTGAACACGTACACCAGAGTAACCAACTGATTTTTTATTATTAGACATTCTTTCTTATTATTGTTTGCATAATTGGCTCGACATAAATTACACGCTTATTCACGTAATGAAAATATCTCTCCACAAACACTTATAATACAGTATATTTAATTCATTTACCGATTTGTGTTAGAACGTAGCAACTAACCATTATTGTACGTTGAAAATGTAATTGCCTACTTGCAACTGTCATTTAGGTGGTGGTAAAATATTCACACGAACCCCAGCAAACAGTGAAACAGGTACTAAGTGAATTGTCTAATAGGCAAAGCTCAATTATAATTGAGAATTTTAATAAAAAACAATATGTGCACACAGCTCAACGCCGGTGGCCATAACTGGCCATAATTGGCCGGTCTTGTATTTAAAGGCGTTATTTTTTTGCATATCTTCTAACTCGAATTTTTAGTACAGTAAAATTGTCGGAAAATACCCCGTCACCTTAAAAGAAATGGCCGCCGAGATTTATCTTGCTCAGTGGTTAAGGGTCATTAGACAAGTGTAAAACCAAAAAGCCGTGCCCCCACTCCTTGTAAAACAGCCGCCATATTGAAAACAACTAAGTTTGTGTTTTCTCGATATCCATTGGACGCACAAAAAAAGTTATTGAACAAAAAATGTTGGAAATAAAATTCTACACATTTTTGATTTGTGCCGCGGTACCGAAAAGTGGTTATTCCAAACTTTAGAGGGCGACAAAGTTATCAAAAATCGGTTTCCGCCATTTTAGCTCTGTGGGGGGTGTTTTTTTTTCCGAAAATTGAGAAATTTAAAGGGCTTGAAAAAATGTGCATCTCTTTTAATAATGTGATTGATTTAAATAGTCTTCGAGTGACAGCTCTTCAAAGTCCGCGCGGTGTGGGAAATGTATATTCCGGCCCGGCAAAGTAACCATTTCTCTTCTGCGAGGTAAAATCATCACGTCACTCAAGTAGTTTCAATGTGAATAGGTTTTCAGAATCTACAGAGATTCTACACATTTTTGGTCATTGCCGCGATACCGAGAAATTGGAATAGGTAAAAACAAATAAAAATGATGGGAAAGGAATATACGACCCAGAATTATATTATTTGGCTCATATCAGTAAAGCTTTTAATTTGCTGGTGTAATGTTTGGAGTGCGTCCCAAATTTGGCTTTTTTGCTACGGGTTATGTTGTTTTATAGTTTCGCAATATATCATACACTATAATACGATAATTGCAATTGCTTGTAAATTTTGCCACGGGAATGACCGAAATTCAACAAATTGACAATAGATTCACCACATACCATTTTTGCAAAAAGAATACAGACATCCGAGTCTATATCTTATTAAACAACAAACAGCTTGTTTCACTTCAGCCAAAAATGCTAAGGTGGACGAAATGATATTTTGATCATATGGGCCACATGAAAAGAATCGGTAATTTATCTAAAAGTTAGTGTTTCCCGACTATTTTTTGTAATTGGTTATTGCTAAAGCTGTTATAGCTAGGGTTTCCAGTCCCGGGATCGGGTCCCGGGACAGTCCCGGGATTTTACCACAGAAACCGAGTCCCGGGACCACAGCCATTCCAGGCGAAGTCCCGGGACCATGTCAACATGCGTGCGTATACTCGATATCAGAGAATTAGGACGGGTATTCACCGACGCCCGGCGTATTACTCATGCCTCTTGCACATTCGCAATTATTTGCGTTTTGCGTAGGCAGGAGGGGTATTGTTTTCGATAGGTTAGAATTAAACCTGTGTTTTTTTTCAGCCACATTTGCATATCTTCTTCTATTTATGTATTTATCTGTTTCTTTTGTTGGATTTACATATATTTTACGCGTAGTCGTATGCGTGCGTAGTAACAGTAAGGTCACTAAATGTGTAGACTTTTAAAATTATGTGCGAAGGAGCTGAATAATTTACATTTTTGGGTTTTAAATGTGTTCGTTATTTGTCTGCTAAAGCCTTGGTTCTCAGACTTTTTGAAGTCGGGGAACACTAAACTCTGATATATTTTTAGGCGGAACATCTACAATACAGCATAAACTTTAAAACAGGGGGCGCGGGTTGCTAACCTTTTTAAAACCAAAAGAGCAATAACAAACAGAATAATGTTCGCAAAAACACTCCATCATTATAGAGCAAAAAAGAAACGCAATCGTGTCGCAGCGTGTGATTGGCAACCCCCTGCTTCCAAGTGCTACTTTTAGAAAATAGTATGTATATAAATAAAATATGTACCGATATTGATTGATGCAACAATATTTACTGAAAACACAGTTAAAATTACAATACTTTTAAAAAAATCTCAAACTTAATGCGATCCATGAGCTTGACGATAGGATATTTACAGACCTCAGCGATATTGGGACGAATAAATGATAACGCCACACGCGTTTGTTTGTCTTTATATTGGCCATAGTTGAAAATCCTGCTTCGCAAAGATATGACGTGGAAAATAACAATCATATGTTTAGGGATTTTTTGCTTATACTCAGGTATTCATCTTTAACAGAGATCCAAAAATTTTCAGGAGTGTTTTCATGGAATTGTAATTTTAATCAACGATCTGAAGAAAGCGACGTCGATTCTTCTTCTTCATTTAAAGTAAAACTAATTTTCTATTCGGAAGAATAAACGGGTTTCTTATCCAATCATATTGTTCTGTGTTTAACAATGGAAAATATTTTTAAAATTTTGAATTGATTTCACAATTTTTCTATTTTCTTCATTCTCTTCAATTCTACTAGTGCTAGCAGTACCATTGTCATTATCGTAATCAAGACGAGGTTTCTTTACGACGAAATTATCCATTACTATAAATTTAAAAAAAAATTCAATATAAATCAGTAAATAATATGCTGCAAAACTTACCTAAATTTATTTAATTCAAAAACCACACGCCTATGAACCAAAAAGAACTGGTTAATACAATATAAGCAGCTTTGGGTAGCATCGACAATGAATTTATTACGACAATTTAACTTAGGCAACATTGAATTGATTTTTATTTTCAAACAATTTTTAATTGAATTGTACATTTGATTTTTTCGCGGAACACTTGAAAGTGCATCGCGGAACACCAGTGTTCCGCGGAACACGCTTTGAGAACCAAGGTGCTAAAGCATTAAAAAAATAACGATTTGAAGTCAATCTGGCAACAATTTTATATATTGAAGATAAACAATTGACGAAATGTAAAGTTAGTTCCTATAAAATTATCATAATCAGAGCTTCGCGAAAGGATTACACAAGCACTTTGCAGTTAAAAAAAAGCAAAAGATGAAGAGCGACAGACATTTTTAGTACCTCAAGAAAGCAATGAAGTTATAGACGAGCCCCAACGCAGACTTTATTAGCATATAAATACTTTATTTAACTTAAAACACTTGTTTTTCTCTGGAAATTGTATTCGGATTCCACCTCAACACCATTTCTCTTTCGGGACCATTTTCGGGATCTTCGGGACTAGTCCCAGGACTTAAAATTTAGCTGGTAAGTCCCGAAAACACTTTTGGTCCCGGGACTTGGAAACCCTAGTTATAACTTTTCTAAGAATGTCCACAATTTTTGTAGGTACAAAATAAAGATATCTGAAAAATCTTAACTGGCCAAATGATGTGATTGTGGGCTCGTATATTGAAAGTAATTTGTTTTGCATAAACCCTAAGATATATTGTAATTTACTCAGACACCTTTTTTTTGGAGCTGTTCCTTCGTCTTGGTTCGGAGCCTCGGACACAACCGAGTCATTATCGATCATAGTAGGATTGTTGCTTGAACTTTTATTGAAAAAACAGCTCACAACTTGTTATAAACGCAATGTGAAAAATTCTTGGAAAAAATCCGTGAGTACTATTGCGAGAGCTGTTTTGTGATTGTATTCTGATTAAAAATGGATAATAGTACGAGCGATATAATTGTTTTGTTCATGTTAACCAAATAGCAGACATGGCATTTCGTTAGTTATAATAAGTGCAGGATATAAATAATTTACTTCTCTAGGGCAGTAAGTACATTGTCATGGCAACCGTAACAATTTTTGTAAATGTTTCCTACATTCCTCAAATCAGACAGTGTAAGGATCACTTGCAAGGAAGGTAGCGAAAAAAGTACTTTTTTGCATAGTGATCACGAAAGTCGTCTTTTTTAAACGAAAACTCGTGAAGAAAGTATCACTATTTTAACTATTTTAATGAAATTCTGAATTGTCAATTTGACGGTTGTAAATTCCAAAATTCTTTTCGACTAAATTTCGAATTACAAGAGATCACTATGCAAAAAGAGCTACGTGTACAACACGTTTTAGAAGTATGATATTTCAAAACTAGTTGCACAAATAACTATTTAATACTAGAAACTAAGAGTGTTACATAGCAAGATACACTTTTTGTGTCAGTAAGAGTAACGTAAACTTCAATGACAGATTTTGGTATTAAAAATAATGACTGTTGCGGAAAAACAATTTTTGGTAACTTTGTCGCCCTCTACCGTTTGAAATAACAACTTATCGGTATCGTGGCAAGTACCAAAATGTGTAGAATTTTATATCCAACATTTTTTGTTCAATAACTTTTTCTGTGCCACCAATGGATCGCGAAAAAAAAATTAATTGTTTTCAAGATGGCGGCTGTTTGGCAGGGGGCGTTTGGCGTTTTGGTTTTACACTTGTCTAATGACCCTAAACCACTGGGCAAGAGGAATCGCCTCGGCGACCATTTTACTGTACTATTTGGTCGAAAAGAACGTCTTCATTTAGAACAGTGAAATTAACCAATCACAATTTCGATAAAATATTTCAAAAAAAGTATTATTTTCTGTACATTTTGTCGTTAAAAAACACAACTATCATGATAACATCGAAAATTTTTTTAAGTTTATTGTACCGTGATGACGAGTTGCTGCGCCATGAGAGAAAAGTTGAGCATTTGAGGTCATCAGGCCGACTAGGGTTTTTTCTCGAGTTAAATTATTTTTAATAATAAACCACTCAATAAATACAAAACAGCTGTCAATGAAAAACGTATATTTTGCATTGACAGCTGTGAAAAGTCAAAATGACAAATTAGTTGGGGTGAGCTAAGTAGCGATAGATCAAATATATTTGCAGTGTTCTATTGTTTGGCGCTGTCAGTCTATTTCTGTCAAATGGAAGGTTAGCAGGTTAAGTTTTATTTGTTATTATTTTTATACACAGACTGATGTTAAACCTAACCTGCTAACCTCGATCAACAATACGCTAGTGACTTATGGTTTTTACGACACAAGTAAGTTATGGGCCACTTTATGGGTGTAAAATCGATTTAACATACCTTTATAATTAGGAGTTGTTGGATAAACAATTTTAAACATTTTTTCGGGTTTATTGCCTTTTTTCTCTTTCTTTTCCATCAGCATGGTATGCTAAGTTTTAAAATAAGTAATAAATCTAATCTTCTATAACACGGCAATTTTGTATATGTTTGGACGCCTTCTTGTTGGCCACAAAAGAGTCGATTATCGATCTACGTATATACTGGATCTAGCTGCCTCAGTGTATTTATGAACGTCTGCATGCCTAAAAAACGTTTTTCCTACTTTAGTGCAGAAAGTACTCACTTTGCGCACGCATTTGCGTGCAGCAAATGACTATTTTCTGCACTCTCATGTCAACACTTTCGGCACTCTAATGTCAAGTGACAATCATCTGATTGCCTAAAACTGACAAATGTAAATTTTTTTTGGCAAATGTCAGATTTAAAAATCAAATATCTTGTGTTTATTAATTATGTCTTCCGTACCATCCGACGCCTGAAAGGGCAGCAGGAATCGCGAAAGAAAAAGAAGAAGAAGATTTCCGCACCTAAAACAATTTATGGCTTTGTAGCTTCCATATGTAGAGGTACCGTGTAGATACGGTCTTGCCTTATAAATATTTATTTCCTTATCTAAAACGTATGAAGCAGCCTATCCATTTTACCATCGAATTCGAAATTTAAATAGTTTGGAGATACTGTATAAAAAGTTTTATGATAAGAAATTCCTACTGGGTCGGAAATGTTGGAAAAGGTATTGTTTGTGTAAGATTTGAATCACTAACCTTTCATTTTGTATTTGAGGTCTTACAGTAAACCAAGTATATAGTACTTTATAATCAAATTACCGACTGGTTTATTAGTGATAGCCTAGAGTCACAGCAACTCTAGAGAAGAACATTTTGTAAAGAGACCATAAATAAATAATTTTAAAAATGTCAGCTGTTTACCACTAGACTCGAGGCCGAAACGAATTTCAAACGTGTCATCTCTCGGGCTTGAAATAAGGGTAGCCTAGACGAGATTGGTTTCTTTACACAGTTACACGGTATACTTTGTTTCTATGTCAATAAGGATTTTTACAAGACACAATATCAAAACTGAAACTAACTTAACAAGCAATAAAAGCACATAATCTCTTTGTATGGCCCCGCCTACTGCAATTTTTACACATTTTTATCTATGGTCGTTCGTAACATTTATGTCACTACAACTTTGCCACGGCTCTTAGCTATCTTTTCTAATATAAATTACTTTGTAATTCGAAGTCCCATATAACACACTTTATCATAAAACTAAAATACATCTTTAGGTAGTAGCTGGCACGGAAATCACAACCTGGAGAACAGCAGCTGCTTCCGCAGTGGCGACGAAGTACCTCCACGGCGCGAACAACAAAATCCTGACGATAATGGGGGCCGGCACCCAGGGTAGAATCCACGCAATCGCCTTCCAGCACTTCTTTAACTTTCAGGAAGTAGGTTTACCTCGCCGTAGCTACGTGATGCCCCTTTTATGGCTTTTAGGTACGCATTTGGAATCATAGGCCCGAGCGTGCCAGGAACGTGGCTGCCGAATTGAACGAGGGAAGGACAGGAGGAATGTTTGTGGCCTGTGAAAACGCTGAAGACTGCGTGAAGGATGCTGATGTGATCGTAACTGCCACCAGCGGGGACAAACCTGTGGTTAAATTTGAGTGGCTGAAAAAGGGCGCTCATATTAATGGTGCGTTTGGTCAATTTTTATTTATTCGTATTGTAACAGTCGCTTCGCGAATTGTAAGTGTTCAACCCCAGAGTAACGTTTTTGTGGTTGAGTGGTCCTTGTTTGTGCTGCTTTGTAGCTGATTATCCTCCCGCGTTATATTTTGTTTGACAGTGTTTTTGTGCTTACTCGTGCAGGTCATCTTCTTGTTGCTGTTTACCGAGTAGGGGTGTTTTTTGTTTTATAGTTCTCTAATTATTTTTTAATGTAATTCCATTTATCTCACTTTAAATGACTGTAAATTAGTTAGTAGAGCAATTGGAGTAGCGTTCATAGTGACCGTTGGATTTATTGGAGATCTGAAAACAAGTGAAAGAGTTTTGATGAACATTGTGTTTATCGATAAAAGAGCTTTCAAAGCAAGCTTTGCACTTAAGGTTTAGGTTTTACCAAGGTCAGTAGTTCATTGCTTAGACATCTTCACTACTGATACAAGGATGGCAATTTAAATTGCCACGGTCTACATCTTAGAGGAAAACACCCGATAACTTTGGAATAAGAAATGAGGTTTTAGATCCATATAGGGCTCCACGAAACGGAACTGAATCGTTCCCGATCTAAAATCGGCGCGCGTTGCTTTGAAAACCGCTAAGTGAGGTTAGCTCTACTCTCCAAAGATTCTAGCGAGTAATAATAATAATGAGAAGTAGGCACACAATCACAAGAAGAATCTAAGCCGTTAACGCCAAAATCAAAATAGGCCGTTACAAATTGATCTTCCTCTTTCGGCAGAAAAAGTTATTAATCATAGAAACAGGAGGATTGTATCCCTCCATTAATATGGATTACTACCGAAGTGGATATAATTTCGACTCTCTGAACACCACCGCATGAAATACCACGTAGTGGGTTTACTTCCGATTTTGTTTTATTTTAATATGGATTGAGTTTAAATTCTGTTCAAAATAACCGCCGAGTGGAATACCACCGATACGAATTGCCACCGTATGAACTTATTTTCAACTGGAGCGAATTTGTAGAATTGAACTAATATTCCAATTAGTTAGCATTGCAACATAACAAGTCGCCTAAACGATAGACGTTAGTGCAAACTGCCAGCGGAAGATTTTATTTGTGAACGCGACGGTTGTTGTACCTGTGAAACTTAAATTAGTTTCACCTTATACACCACACGCAAAAATATTGCAACAGTTTTAATTGTTGAACAATTCATATCTATGTATTGGTGAAAACATAATGTTTACATTTTATTACAGTATAAAACAATTGTGACGCAATATGAATAATTTCAAAGGCTAGTAGTACCAATTACTGTAGTAATTGCTGGAAAAGTATTTATTTCGCAAAAATAGAAGTTCGTGTTCGTTCACGTTAGATGTGTTCTACCAAGTGCTGCCGGTTACGATCGGAAGTGTTTTCAGCCGATGGTGAACGAGGGATGATTTATTTGCGTCGGTGGTAGTTCCAGCCGGATGTAGATCCACATCGGTCGTAATCCAATCCGTTGATAAACCAAGTCGGTTGTATTTAAATTTGGTGTAATTTTATATATTCGTTGTGCAATTCTTAAAGTCGATAATAAATCAAGTCGATAGTCGTTTTGTTCGGTTGTAAAACTATATCGGTAGTAATTCAAGTCGGTGGTAATCTACATGTGTGGTAGTTTACGTCGGTCGGTGGCAATAATTTGCACGAACTTGGGGTATTATTTGTTTTACGCCGCGTGTGGCAGTACTACACACGGAGGTAATCATGGCATTTGATAGAAGTAATTATTTTGTAGGGTAATATAAGCCTTGTGATAATTAAAGAAACTCTACCCCAATCCAAAATTCTTTAGGCTATTAACTGTTAAACGAAGTGTGTATCAAAATCTAATAATTATCAGCAAGCTGTGTTCCGGGGTACAGTAGATTTTGCAAGGGAAACCAGCACCATTATATCATTATAAGTAAATCAACTTTGTGTTTTTGTTGCAGGAAGTATTTTTTTCAATATTGAATAGCAAGCTATTGACTATTGTTTTGAAATTAATTGTCTTGCAAAGCTCGATCGTTTCAAGACGCTTTAAAAGCATCTATCCCTGGACTATTAGCTTTTTCGTAAATTTACAGTTCGTTGAAATTGTTGCAGAATACTTTCAATGTGTTGATACTGTTCCCACTATTGTCTACAGTACAGACACTTCAAAATTCAAGTCACTACTGAACTAACGTCGTTATTTGTAGCTATATCATTTCTTCGTATTTTCTGTATTCAGTTAATAATGGCGTTACTTACTTAATCCAAAGCATTTCTACCTTGCTGTGTAAGGCTGTTTGAGTCGAGTATAGTGGTTCCATTCTGAAAATTTTCAGCACTGGTACTCACTAGTATTAGTGCTACTTCTGCTTTGTGTCAAAATTTGGGAATGGTTTATTTTTGTAAGCGTGACTTGTATTGCTTTTCTTTCAACACAATATTTCCAACTGGTTGCAGCATTTTAGCTATAATTTAGTCTCTTCTCAGGGCTTTATTCTTTTTAGAACTTTTAAGGGCATTTTTAATTTTCCGCATTGTGATTTCCATATGGTGTTATTTTGCAAAATCAGTATTTGTCATGAGAGTGCAAAGTAAGAGTATACAAAGCGGTAATAAGACATATTATGACATATGCTAATGACACGAATGCCGAAACACAGATCACTAAATGCAAATTAAGAACAACTGATATGAAAATCTTAAGAAACGTAACAGGGGTGACACTTAGAGACAGACACAGGGGTGCTGAACTACTATAATCTATTCCATCTTTAAAAAAACGATGGTTGGACCTCTGTTTTGGTTTATTATTTCTTCTACTACCTTTGTATTTCTTTTTTAATTTCCCGTCTTATACTTCGGCTCATTCTACGACGTTATTATTTTTTCTTGACTTTAGTTGTCTTCTTTTCTTTTCTAATTGCTTAGTGTCTTGGTTAGAGTTATTTGCAGGGGAGAACTCAAGTTGTTTGAATTGATGGGGTAATCAGTTCAGAAATGCAAGTGGCAACGGGCGTACCCCAAGGGAGTGTTCTTGGTCTTATGCTATTTTTAATCTACATTAACAACCTTTATTTAAATGCAGCGAATGGAATAGTTTTTACTTTTGCAGATGATACTGCCATTCTTCTCAGTTCAGATTCAATAGAGGAAAACTTTGTTAAGATGTCGCGTGACTTAAGAACGCTTAGAAAATAGTTTAATTATAATATGATGTCGATTAATGTAAATAAAACAATGTATATGCATTTTTCATTTAGAAATAGTGTTGAATTTGAGAAACAACCAATATATCATACTAATAAGTGTTATTCCGTCAATTATTTAGATACAATGTGACTGTAAAAAAATAAATAAAACATCAAATCAAATACCTCGGCTTATTCAAAATTGTTCCTAAGTTTTATTTGTTAAAAAGCATTTTTCCAATTTATATACTGAAGAACGTATATTTTGCCTTTGCTCAATCCACTATTAGCTAGGTACGCCATATGTATTTGGGGTGGAACGCATAAAAAAACACTAAAACCTATCACAACGCTTCAAAAACCCCTGATTAGACTAATATGTCATGTTCCAAGGCTATCATCATGCAAGGAATTATTCAGTTTACTACAATTACCAACGGCACGTTAACTTTACTGTATAGCAGTGAGTAAATACCTATTTAAAAGATGGAGTTTACACTTGAATAGAAAAACAACAGTGAGGGGACACATTATACTTCAACAACCACAAGTTAAAAGAACCCATACTCAAAAATCCTTAGTATATCTAGGACCAAAAATATTCAATGCTATTCCGTGGGATATATAATGCTTAGATTTAACTCGTTTAAATATAAAGTTTGAAAATAGTTCAGGAATACGGATATTTCTAATTTATTCAACATAATTGTTTAGGGAGAGTTCTTAATTTTACTAATCGTTATTTTAGATTCAACGGCTACTGTTAGTGCAACTTCTTATTGTTACTGTAATTTTGACGTTAGCCTCTATTTTTGACTTATTTCTTAACGTTAACCCTAATATTTTGAATCACCCCAGTTTCCCTAAACGCTACTTATTGGCTACGGAAATTTAAATGATATTGGTGGTTTCTTGATCTTTTAGTTGGACTCTTGCATTTTCTCTCCTCGTGTTTTATGATGATGATATTTAGCTGACAGGTCGAGCGATTAGTTTGACATGTATATGTGGATTGTAGAGGAGGGGTGTCTCACGCTACTCAGGAGTGACACTAGTTGACGACTTATTCTCGCTAATGCAGTGATTAGCATATTTTGTTGAATCTGAGCGTGATATCTCGTATTGTCTTAGCTGATCAGACGTGTTCTGTTGGGTTTTGGTGTAGTGCCTGCTCTATTTCGAAAATGTATCGTATTGCCACTCAACAGAATCACCGGGAGGCTGGCAGGATTTTGTTACTTGCGCTGGTTCCCTTCCTTTAATTCTGAGCATACGGTTGACACTGCAATTCGTATTTTAAGGCAAGGGTAGTCAGGCCATTCAGAGGGACCTGGTAACTATCTGGAGTGCAGCCTCACACTCCAAATTTTTAGGCTTGGAAAGGTAGTACCTCGACGTTATTCAATCAAACACTTAATGCTGATTACCTTTATTATTAAATCTTGGCCTATACAGATTGCGGCAGGCAACTAGGACCATATCAAAAGCAAGGGGACTTTACATGTGGCCGTAATTGTATTTAAAAAATCTAAAAATCGAATATATACCCGGTATTTATAATGATCCTAACGACCTACCGCTATCGCACATTAATTGTTCGTAAACACCACGACAGCGACATGCATATTCTCCTTGCTTTTTTAATGGTCCTAGTTGCCTGCCGCATTCTGTATATACATAGCTACATATCGTTTACTTCTAAAAATTGAATTATTTCAAAGTGCAAAAATGCTAACCTTACTAGGTCGCTCTCGTATGTCATAACAAACAGTCAGCATTAAGTAAGGCCGCTATGCATTAATTTTCCCAATTCTGCTAAACATGCAGATGTGACACATTAAACTTGCACGAATTATAATGCATTGCACTGCTGGTTTGCATTTCTTAAATTTTGAAGTCAAAATTGAATCTGGTTAATTTGAGATTAAGCAGCCAGCGTAAATCATTGCGGTCACTTAGGAACTTGCTTCTACTATCAGATTTTCTAGCAATATTTTGTCCCACTGTTGTGGTAAAATAGCTTGTCAGTCTTCCCTTTATTTTCAATTAAACAACGTCCGACAGAAGGAGTAAAACCAAATATTAAAACGAAATTCTGGCCAGACTCGAGTCTTGCCTTTTATAAGGCAAATAAGATTTGGAGGTTGTTGCATCTTCGATATTTTTTCCTAATGCTTAGTCAAATGAAATCTGGGAAAGACGCCAGGTGGCGGATTTATTGGAGATGTGATGATCGATAAGTTAGTGCCTCCTTATTACGCTACTTAGAACTGAGGAGAGGTCGCTAAACAGTTTTACAACAGAGTACTTTTCATTTCGTTTTGAATGAAATGGATCCCATTATGAGCTTGGGTAGCTGGAATTTTCAGTTTTTGTAATTCTTGGCGGTCGCGGTTCAGCTTTGACTTCGTTTACGTAGTCTGCACGGTTTGTCTACGTTCGTACTGATCTATTCAGCAGCTAGGCGAAGTTGAAACCACATTAGTTTCCTAGATCAACGGTGGATTCAGCATATAAGCTACGATCTTATACTGTAACTACATACTTTTGCCCCAATTCAAAAATGTATCGCTGCTGATATGTGTATTGGTGATAAAATCTCTGATTTGTTAGTTGAGACTATCTTCCAACTTAGATTCACGAGCTGTGGAACAATCAAGTTGGTGGTGCTCGTATGTGGTATTGATCATTTTAATATTGACCCATTTTCTACTCCGGAGTAACTTAGCCGGCCTGTTGAACTCTATTGGTTTCGGGACTGTTTTGGGTATTGATAGCTCGCAATTCGGCTGACATTGAGGTCTTCTAAGATGATCGTTTATTTATTAGATTGCTATTGCGTATTAGAGCGCTCGGCGGTGACATGATATGGACTTTGTCAGTAATTTTATTCGTAGACCCATTGGAGATACATTCCTTAGAAGTTTTTTGTTGTCGTTAATGTTGTTCTTTATGAGCTGTGAGTTTTTGTGGGCTTTTCAACGTTTTTAACTTTTCTGTAGTTAATGGTATGTATTTTGCATTATATGTTTGTATGTGGATATAATATAATCTATTTCGTTCTTTGTTACTTGATTTGGAGTTCTAGGTCCATTTACGATTATTCTTTTTGTTGAAAAATATATTCATGGCGTACAGTTTGCGTTGCTCTATATATTCTAGCAGCATATCTTTTCTTTTATTCCTTTGTCCAATTCCGTAGTCTTCAATCTTATTTTCAGCATTTTCCGCTGGGTTTTCTTCTAAGAGCATTGTTATCTCTTCGTGGAAAAATATTTTTTTCATTGTCATGACTTGAGGTCAAGGCGTATATTGGTACTTTTATATTAAATTTATTTATATAAAAAAGTGGGTGATGTTAATTGTTATTTTCCTATTAATTATAAACCCAACAACCCCACTTTCTTGCTCATTTTCTTTGACTTTTAGTATAGTGTAGGTTTAGATAGTTACACGCTAAAACGGGCATTAACGACAACGGCACTGTATACTACGGGGCCTTAATCACGCCTGAACGGTTGTGTAACAAAATAGTTGTCCGACTACACTGAGGGAGATGGACGAGGTTCTATCTGACCGTGTAAATTATGCCGAAGCGTCATTGCAATAGGGTGGTCATACTCGAGACAAGTAAAGATAAAGGGGTATTGGGGCGCCACGGGCTTGAATTGGGGTGGGGACAATATTTATGCAAGACCTTGTATAAGCTCGAAGTTCAGGGCTTGTCATCCCGTCAGCGCTCCTGAGCGGCGTTCCCAGCTGGCTCGGGGACTTACCTTCAGCGGTTAAACAAGTCCCGTCGCTCCACCTTACATTGATCTTTACACTTTGAATATCCGTCTATTGGTTAAAATAACAAAATGAGTGTACAGGTACACCGCAAGTAGTAATTCCTTAAATTAAAGTGACAAGCAAACGTGATAAACAATGAACGTATTAAAATATTATCGACGAGGCCAATCAGCGTTGAAGACGCTTTACGACGTGCTATAGTTTCAGACCCAAGCGCCCAATACAAAATTACGGCGTTTAATTATGGGTATGGCGTTACTCCGCGCACTGTGAAAGTGAACGCTACACTCTAGATTTTAACGTACACTACATTACAACTAATTGGACAATACCTGGTGGTTAAGTGATGATATTGGGGTTGATGTCCAGTTGGAAAGCCATCGTTCAGGAACGTAGGCGGTCAAAATAGACAACGTCGCCAACCAAAAATGGCGAAATGCGGGAAGTTTGCGATCAGAAATTGGCCCCAGGGGAAGGGTTCTCACGACACGATGACGACAGCATATAGAACCTTGCATAAACAAGTACGGCGGGAGGACGTAACGACAATTTGTGCCCCGCAACAAAACTTAGGTATCTTCGAGCCAGTTTCTTTTTAAAATCCGTAACAACGCTTAATGCATAACTTATACACGATACAACAACAACAAACCAAATGATACTGTTCATACTGGACCGAAACGTGCGACCACCTTCCCCGGCGGGTTACCACTACGTCTTCGACACTTGTGGTGCACAACTGCACTGCTCGACAGTAAGAAATCGAATCACCCACGGCCGCTTGCACAAAACAACTCTGATTGGCTATCTGAGATCAACTGCAACGAGAAAAGAAGTCGCGCTACCGAAATTGAGGGGGGAGACAAACGGGCAGTACGCTAGTGCGCTCCGTAAAATATAAAGCTGCACGAACGTGTATCTAACTGTTTGGCTAACCGGTAGGGGTATGAGGCAAATACGTTCGGGCTTTCTCTTCCACTCAAACAACCGATTCATCCTAAGGCCGCTTTCCTACAGCTACTTTTGCGCAAAGAAACGGACCGCTGTAGGATTGAAACAGACAATACTGGCGTAGAGTTAATTTATTCTCTAAACGACACGGCGCAGAAACGAAAAATCGTTCGACAGCCATTATACTAATCAACCTAAAGATATCAGCTTTTTGCCGACCAGTATTGTGCGGTCTTCAAGCTCTTCAGTGCTCGCAGCTGCTCCGTGTTCGACAGTGCTCTAGCAGCCATAACGTGTTTTTGTAATTTCGTCCTTACCTATTTTGATATTTATTTGTAAATAAATACGTGTGAACAAGTAATAAAGATATTGTCAATTAAAAACAAAGTATCACACCAGTTTTATTAAATAAGTGAATTACACCGTATTTGAATAACGTTCTGCGTTTTTACACATTTGATAAATCATTTATTTTCTTATGAATATTAAAATAATAAATCTGGCAATGTGGTGGCAAGAAAATGTCGAACAGACACTGACAGAAAAAAAAGTTGCATCCACTACATCATCGAATCAGTTAGTCCAACATGAAAAGAAAAAATCATAGCCAACTCTGTCTCAAAAAGGTCGTGAACGGCTTATAGCTTAAGTTAAATGTAATACTTTACAAATTCATAAGGACAATCTTTCAAATTTCCCGCATTCTGTCAACTGCCGTATGTTTTTAGGTTCCACTTCTAACTTTTACCCCCACTTTCCGCGCAATTCGCGTGTCATTGAGTAAATAAAACTGCTCTACGTGGAAGCGATTGCAAGCAGGCACAGTATTTGAAATACTCTCTACGAGAACGAGCGGTCTGGATTACTAAAGGAAACGCGGGATTTTCACCTGGCCTTAAGAAGATATTATTTTTATACATCCTTCATCTTCCTTTCTAACCTCACTCGTTCCTAAAATGTCAGTCTATTTTATCTAGTTCTCTAATTCTGCTAACCGATAGTTCGACGAGAAAAATATCTTACGTTGTGTGTTACAATAAATGGGTTAGTTTTTTCCAGTCCATTTTGTATTTGTTGTAGTCTTCAATAGGCAGTGTATTTTAGCCCACGGATTCTTAGCACCTACTGTCTTTATCTCACACTGATCTCTGCCTTACTTAGGAGATTATGGGTTTGCTGAAGATTCAGATAGGGTTATAATGGTTTTAGTAGATTATTTATCATGCTGTTGCTAGTGACATGCAATTTCTTTAATATGATGAACTATTTTGATAATACTTTGATAGTACAAAGGTCTTCTTTATTATAAATTATGTTTCTTATACATCATGTTATTATCGTTAATTATCCCTCTACTTTGATTTCTGTTTGCGCTTGTATGGACTGTCGGCGAGGGCTTTTTATTACATTGCAGTTATGTATTGGTAGTCTTTATGTGTCTCCTGAAAAGTGCTTAAATTCCTTTGCCTCTCCATATATTTTATATTTTTGCGTGTTCAGCACCAACTATTATCCACATATCTCATACGATATGTGAGTAATGATGATACTGCATTGGATGGTTAACATTTGGGTAATATCTTGTATAATAATATAATTCTAGTTTGTCTATTTTTTTCCAAACTTGTATGCTTTCATTATTACGGAAGAGTAATCATCATCACCATCTAATAACCGAATCATTTGTGAAAAATGTATTTATGTTCGAACATATAGTTGTTGAGCTTCTAGATATAAGCAGAAACGGAATAGGGATGACGTCAATTAATATAGTTTACTAATTTCTAAAAATGGTGCTTTAGAAACAGAAGTTTTTTCCATTTGAAATCTCTCGAGTGTAATCTAATCTAAAAGTAGGCACGTTATAAACGAACAATATTAAGTGCAAATTGGGGAGAGCGCGTTAAGACCATTTTCACTGTCAGAAAAGCCGCCCTCTAATTCAATAAATGTAATTGAACCAAACTTTGATAAACGACCGGAAACTACAAAAGGATACTGAATAGTTAGTTATTCATGTTCCGCTTCCAGCTTGCGATGTGAGGCACCGTAAGTGCCAGGAAGGAAGTTAGGAGAAGATATCGTGTTTATAATACTGAGATGTAGAGCTTTTCTTGTTGCTGATTTTCAAATGCTTTCCCACGTGAAAGACGAGATTTTCACCGGTCTACAGGGATATCCATTCCTCTTTGAAGCTCTGTTTTTATGTATATAGCTATATAGGGATAGCTGTTGTTAATATTTTTGGTAACGCTACGGTTCAAACCGAAAAGTGGGGAAATTACAGTGGACTTTTTGTAGTATTCATAGCCTGGCCATAAAGGAAACTGAGCTTAAACTGAATTTCCGTTTTGAACCGAGTTTTTGTACTTCACACCGGCCAACTTTTGCAGCAGCTGCTTTCTTGTCAGGTTTTTTTGCTTTGTGTGCCAGTGACATCCAGAAACTACTGCTACTGAAGCGAACGGGTAATAAATCTCCGAGTTGCGTATACGTATAAGTACAGTTCTAGGAGCTTAAAGGACAAATCCTTGTTGCAATCAGAACTCTAAGGTTGTATTTAGAATTTGATCTGCCAATTTGGAGTTAGAGACTCAATTTCGGTGGCAACACTTTAATAGTTAATAATTGAAGTTATATTTCAAAAATTAAGCTCTGCGTAAATAAAGCCATAACTTTAAACTTTTTTAAATTGATAGATTGGTAAAAATTTTGATTAAGAATTTCAACGGTGTCCCAAGAACGGGTTAAGGAAGAGGGTCCGGAAATATGGCCGGATAACCCTCAAGAGTTGCCTGCTGGGACATAAAATAGAATTCTGCTTTATATCACGAGCCAAATGTAGCGGTCACTGTACCTCATAGTATCCAGAACCAAACTATATCGCGATATACGGCTGAGAGAAAAAGTACGAGAGAACGCATTCTACATATTACCCTGACGTAGGAAAAATAAAACACATATTTAGAAAAGCTGCCTTTGATGTTATAATGTAAAATGCATTTTCTACAGTCAATCAAACTAAAAGTTCCAGCTAGCTACAGAGGGACACGGACGCAGGTCTACTATGAAAGCGTAGATGTTTCCATTTAAATACGTCGCAAGTAGGTAATTATTATTATACAGGCGCTGCTGGGTTTGATCTTCGTTGAAAGAATTGACATTCTCTAAACCAGCAGGGAATGGCACCGGCAAAACGGGGGTCGCTGTAGTTGGCAAACCTAAGGACTTACCATGGGCCTCCACCTGTTAGAACTTTACGAACTCATAAAATCGCCTGCATGCAGTGGCACAGAGTACATGCAACCACAATGTACAAACAATAACGTATATTGAATTCATACAAGACTACAGAGCGAAACATTTGGCTGCAGACCTCAGTATTTGCTATGTAAATTATTTCTAAGTGAGGAAAATAGCCCTAAGGTGATGTCACAGTTGCAAGATATATTTTTTAGTAGGCTGGTCACAACTCAACCTGCCTATTGATAATACTCGAGGCTCTCTTTGAAGGGGGGAGGCGAGCTGATGTCCAAGTAGTGAACATTCGAAAAGCTCACATAAATTAATAATATCCGATTTACTCCTAATTAATTATAGACGTAGGTAAGCGCTAGCTACTAGAAGCAAAGGTATGAACATGCAGGAATTACACGCTCTGTAGAATCTATGAAGATCAGAGCGAAAATATTTGTCTGAAGGTGTTAAAAGTCCTGATTTCAAGTTTACAGCTTGAAGAAATGCACTTTCGAGGACTTCCGAGACACATCTAATGGGGTCGAAGCATGAGCAACTCTCGTCGGCTCGTCAGAAATTTCGGAATTCTGACCTGGGACACGAAAGGCTCTTGGAGATGTTCTTCAGGACATAAATTCTGGCCTAGAGCTAGAGACACCCTCAAAGATATTGAGCGGTAGATATTCGAAAATATGTCCTGATACAGACGAGACCCTGGAAGATGTGTGTCGGATGGGCAGAAATTCGGGACTTCTGACCTGGATACGAGTGACGCCGAAAATATGTTGGTTTGTGTGTGCGAAAAATTTGACATCCACAGTCGTTTGTTGGCATCCGGTGGAATCGGCCAAGCTATTTTAGCAGATAGAAGTTTTATTATCACTCCTGTTAAGATAAATTAAATGACATTTTTTCCATGTTTAAGAGGTTGTCGTACCCAGATACCAGTTTTTCGATCCACCCAATCTCCTTTTTTTAATTCTCTTTCGTCCACGGCTTTCTCTATATATGTTTTCCATTTAAATCGTGGGCGACTCTTTTTTGTACCTTGTGGTGATCATTTCAGCACTTTCTTTGGCCATATTTCCGTATCCATACTTTGCACGTGCCCATGCCATCTTAAGGCTTTGTTTTCTAGTTCCGTTTTGTTATTCGCATTCTTTGCCATATAACTTCTGTTCTCATTCTGTCTTTTCTGGTTAGCTGCAAAAAGTGTCTCATGTAATGCAGCTCTACTGATCTGATTTTGTCTCGCATTTTCTGTGCCATTTGTCATATTTCTTCTCCGTATGTCACTACACTTTCTACAATACTTTGAAATGTATTCATCTTGGTTTTAGTGCGGATATTATTATTCCATGAAGGGCTATTTTGGCACATCGACCCGTTCTTATTTTTCTTTAAAAATCTCTGTCAGTTTTGTCGGAATCAGATTTTATGCGTTCTAAGTATTAAATTGGGTACATTTATAACCATTTCTTTCCCTATAGCTAAATCGTTTGCTTCACTGCCAACGCACATGTATTGAGTTTTATCAAAATAGATTTTCAATCCTTATGTAACTTTCGTATCATGTATACCATGTCCTTTTCGTCTTGGGAAAATCACTTGATCATCGGCGAATAGTAGCGAGTGTAGCGTTTTATCCCCTATCTTTATTCCCATTCCGTCACATTTCTTGGACCACGTCTGTGATGCCTGCTCTATATCTATATTTAACAATAAAGGTGAAAGAGTACACCCTTGTTTAAACCCTATGTGATCTCTATACTCTTTGTTTACATTTTGCAAATTTTTATTTGTCCTTTACTATTAGTATATTCCGGGATACGGAAAGTTCGTTTCTCACATTTCGTTCCCCACATTTCGTACCCCACATTTCGTTCCCGGGATATTTCGTCTCCCCACATCTCGTACCCGGAAACCTCGTTCCCGAGCGAGCTCAATTTGTCTCCTAGATTACAGGGTGTTGAAAAACGAGTGGAGCAATCGGATGCAGTTAGAAAAATGAAATATATTTTAAATTATTTATTTATTATAATAAACTTATAAGAACTATATACAGTATGTCCCCGGATTGAGTTTACAAGATGAAATTACATTTTATTTTTAGTTTTATATAAAAATGTTATAGGAATTAAAATTTCTGCTTGGTTTGTAGAGAATTTTAAGAAAATTTTCAGTTTTTCAAAAACTACTCGGCCTGACAGTTAAGCAAAAGCTATTTTCTTTTCAGATAAACTACCCTTTTTGTTCATGATACGGCAAGATATTACTAAGAAAAGTTGTTCAGAATGAGAAATTATGGCCCTATTCAAAATATCAGGAAAATACTTAGATTAACCCGTCATTTTTAATAAATACAATTTATTTTGTTCTTATAAGTTTATTATAATAAATAAATAAATTAAAATATCTTTAATTTTCTAACTGTATTCCGATCGCTGCACTCGTTTTTCAACACCCTGTAATCTAGGAAACAAATTGGGCTCGCTCGGGAACGAAGTTTCCGGGTACGAGATGTGGGGAGACGAAATATCCCGGGAACGAAATGTGGGGTACGAAATGTGGGGAACGAAATATGGGGAACGAACTTTCCGCAAACCATAATTTGTCCATAATTTATCCATTTTTCGTCCACCCCCATGCTTTCTTACTTTCTTACACTTTTATTCTACCAAAACAGAAATTCACAATTTCCACATTTAAAGGTTAATTTTTTACATTTTCCAAACTTATTAGGTCAGCGCGGAACTAATTTCTCTATTTTTACTTTAATTTCCTTAACTAAATGAATCGTTGTGTATTTATTTTTGTGGTGGAATTCAAACACCACGTTTTATTTACATAGAATATCTCTTAACGTTGAAGATTTTAGAAGTTTGGCGCAATTTAAATTAATAATTATGGTATGAATTTTAGCTGAATTGGATTTAGAGCTTTATATTGTCTTACGTCAAATAGTTAAGACATGAAAGTTAATGCCCGTGCTCTTAATAGTAAGATAGAAGTTCTTAATTCACCCAGCAGTTTTGCATTAATACAAATAAGATTTTTTTCTACCACCGTTACTAAAAGTAGGTCTTTTACCAAGCTATTGGTAACGAACTAAAAATGACTTTTTATAGGTCCGTCTGCTAAAAGTACACAGCTGATTTTGAATTTATCTATTTTAAACTGGAAGTTATTATACTTCTTTTTTAGATGTAGTGCTTTAAATAGTTAAAGCATCATGTAATTAATAAAGTAAAATGTGTACTAATCACTTTTAATAACTAATTTTGACAACTATCGGTTGCAGAAGCAGCCACCGGTATTGGTCGCTTATTCACTGTTATTTTTATTATGACATATTTTATTATAACTGTCAAAAATTTAAACCTCTGATAAATCGATATTTATGGATTAATAAGAGTAAATTTTGAGGTCGTAGGAAAAATATTGTATGCAAGCTCTTGCTAAAAGTATTATTGCACTTGACATGTTATGAAACTCAGCCTACGGCTTCGTTTCATAGTTTTTATGTCTCGTGCTATAAACATTCACTTTTATCACTTGTATCATAAATAGCTGTTACAGTCAGTTCAGGAAGGATGGTTGTGTTTTAAATTTTAAGTTTATTGTTTTGAGTTCTAATTTTTACATTTTATTTAAATTATATTATGCTATAGTCAAATGTAGGCTTTCACGGCCATTGCGTTGTCCATAATGGTAGGTTTTTCCGGGTTAGGGCGTGGTTGTCGATTTACACTTTTTTTTTTGTTTTTGTTTATTATACACTACAATCTGTCGCTAAGCGACAATCAATAGTTGTTTTGACTTACATAATAGGTTACAAGCATGGAGGATGTGTATCCATTGATAACACTCCTGTATTAATCTTAATACTAGTTTTATGTACACTAAGTAATATGCAGTTTGAATATAATCAGCAATGTTCAAATCTGTGTGGCAAGTCGAGCGGTTTAAACCTTTTTAGTCGTGGTTGCACATCATTGTCATCTTCTATCATGCGTTCCACTAGTATGTTAGAATGAACACTGATTCTATCACTATAATTCACACTACATTTTTTTATTTCTTCGTTGATGGTAGGTATTGCGAGGTCGTGCGTTATTGTTGCATTGGTGACGTACCATGGTGCGTTTGTTAAGGCTCTGAGTGTCTTGGATTGGAAGCGTCGAATTATTTCAATGTTAGATGTACTGGCTGTACCCCATAGTTGGATACCGTATGTCCATATTGGTTTTATCATCGTTTTGTAAAGCAGTATCTTACTTTTTAAAGAGAGTTGTGATTTTCTCCCAATCAGCCAGTACATTTTTTGAAGTTTTAGGCCCAATTGCTTACGCTTTGCCCATATGTGAGTTTTCCAGGTCAGTTTCTTGTCTAGATGGATTCCGAGATACTTTGCGCTGTCAGATTGGGGTATTTGTTTGTTATTAAGCGTTACCGGAGGGCATGTGCCCCTTCTTAAGGTAAATGTTACATGCACAGATTTACTTTCGTTTATTTGAATACGCCATTTGTTGCACCAGCGCTGTATTTCGTCGAGGTGTAGCTGTAGTTGTTGAGATGCTAGGATTGGATCCGTGTTGGATGAGAGTATCGCCGTATCGTCGGCGAAGGTAGCGACCGTGTTGCCTGGTATTGACGGAAGATCTGCTGTAAATATGAGATACAGTAATGGGCCTAGCACACTACCCTGAGGGACCCCTGAGTTGACGGGGTGTGGATTTGTTATAGCATCGCCGTGTCGGATAATGAACTGCCTGTTGGTTAAGTAAGATTGTAAGATTTCGAAGTAATCAGTAGGTAAGGTTTGTTTGATTTTGCAGATGAGTCCCGCATGCCAGACCTTATCGAAGGCTTGTTTA
Organism: Agriotes lineatus; assembly: GCA_940337035.1. NCBI lineage: Eukaryota > Metazoa > Arthropoda > Insecta > Coleoptera > Elateridae > Agriotes > Agriotes lineatus. The sequence goes on from CALNHX010000642.1 coordinate 100,346, forward strand.
ACGTCGAGAAATGTTGCTGTACAGTATTTGCGTTCTTCAAAGTCATTGGTAATTTTGGCTACCACCCTGTGGACTTGCTCTATTGTTGCGTGTTGTTTGCGGAAGCCAAATTGATGGTCTGGTAGTATGTGGTTTTCCAAAATAATTGAAGAGAGGTTCTCTAGTATCAGTTTTTCAAACACTTTCGATAGGACTGGTAGTAAGCAGATAGGTCGATATGATGTCGGTTGGTCTGGGGGTTTTCCTGGCTTAGGGATAAGTATTGTCATTGCGACTTTCCATTGTTCAGGAAAGTGTCGGAGGCGTATTATTCCATTGAAGAGGAAGTTTATGAATTGATATCCTTTATGCGGCAGTTCTTGAAGGATTTTACCTGTAATTAGGTCTTGACCTGGGGCTTTGTGTGGATTCACGTTTTTATGTATGATGTGTTCTATTTGGGCGATTTTGAATGGTTTAATTGGTGGACTCATTTGGTAAGGCATATCTAGTAGGTGCTGTATTTCTTCTATTTCATCTTCATCCGTCGGGAATGGTGTGAACACGTTAGCTAGATGTTCGGCGAAGGTCCTCGCCTTCTCACTGTCGCTTTTGGCCCAGGTGTTGTTGGGAGTTCGGATTGGTGCCTTGTGTTGTTGAGGTTGTTTTAAGTATTTGGTTGCTTTCCATAGCGAATAGTCATTGGCTTCGAGCGGAGACAAGTGTCTGAGATATTGTTGTACATTTTGGTTTCTAATTTCAGATAGGAGATTTTTAAGTTGTGCGGAAGCCCGGTTTAGGTTTCTTTTGTCAGTCGGGTGCCTTGTTGTCTGCCATCTCCTCCTTAGTCTTCGTTTTTGTGCAATTTTTTCCTTGACAATGATCGGGCAGTTTGTTGAGTTAATATATTTGGCCGATTCAGGTGTGACTTGGCGAGCTGCATTTTGGATAACCTGATTAAAGTGTGTCACTGCTGCTTCCAAATCCTTAGTCGATTTTAGAGGGATATTAGTATTCAGGGTTTCTTGGACTATTTCTCGGAAGTGGTTCCAGTTCGTATGCTTGTTGGTGAGTGTGGGTGCCTTCTCCCTGAGTAGTATGTTGGTGCCTAGTGTTACCAGTATGGGTGAATGGTCTGTTGAGAGGTCAAGGCAGGATCTAATGTTGAGGAGGTTTAGGTTTATATTTTTTACAAAGCAAAGGTCGAGAAGATCTGGTAGCTTGTTGGGGTCTGTAGGCCAATATGTCGGTTCGCCTGTAGTCAGGGGTAGTATACCCAGGTTATTTATTGCTTTTTGCATTTCTCTGCTTTTCGTAGTGCTTATTCTAGAACCCCAGTGAGTATGCTTTGCATTGTAATCGCCTCCGGAAATGAATCTATTGCCTAGTGTATGAAAATATTGTTCGTAGTTTTTTTGTTTGTTGTAACGTGGTGGGCAGTATACTGCTGATATAGTAAGTGGTCCTAGCCAGTCTTCGACAACTATAGATGTGGCTTGTAGCTGTGGTTCACTGTATTTGAGGAGTTCGTGGTGCTGGATCGTATTTTTAATTATTATGGCGGTACCTGCGTGGGCAGTTCCGTCTGGGTGTTGTGTTACGTATAGAGTAAAGCCTGGTATTTTAAGGTAGCTGCGTTCGGTAAAGTGCGCTTCTGAAATCAGTACTATGTCGAGGCTGTGATTATTAATGAATGCGATTAGTTCTTCTTTGTGGTTTATCAGCCCGTTGGCGTTCCATACTGCGATTTTAATATGTTGGACCATTATGGGTTTTAGTTACAATTGTGGTTAGCAGGTTCAGCATGGTGCTCATTTGTTCCATCAATTGTTTCATCATCTGTTTTAAGTCTGCTATGTCGTTAGAGTGTTGTAGCTGTCCCGAGTTTGGTGAGTGAGTTGCGTTGTTAACATTGTATTGGGTGTTGTTGGAGGCTGCTTGAGCATACCCTTGAGCACGGCCCGGTTGATATATATTTGCGGTTGAGATCATTTTTGGTCTTGGTGAAGGGAACATTTTCAGATAGAGTTCTTTATGCACTGGACACCCTTTGTAGTTTGCGGGATGGTTCCCGTTACAATTTACACAAGTGACATCTTTGTACTTAGTTTTGTGTTCGCATTGTGCGGTGGAGTGTAATCCAATGCATTTAACACATCTGGGTGTGCGACTGCAGAAGTTTTCCGTGTGGCCGTGTTTTTGGCACCTAGAGCATTGTGGTATGGTTTTTTTTGGACGTGGTGGTTCGAATTTTACAATAGAGTGCATAAGTTTGTCGATCTTGTATATATCTTTGTTATTAACTGATGGTTTTAAGTCCACGACAAAGAGAGGTAGTGCTACTTTTGTGCCAGCTTGCTTTACGTTCCATATGTTGGTTGCGGAATGACTAAGAGATTGCAGTTCCTTTTTAATTCATTTGTGTTGGTGGAAGGGTGTAAGTTTCTGAGGAAAACGCGAAATCCTCGTTCCTGTTTAATCTTGTAGGTGTGGAATTCCGTGTTTTTTTCCTTTAAGCCGTTAGTTATTTGCGTGTATGTTTTTGGTGTTTTTGGGAGTATTTTAATTTCGTCATTTGGGAGGGATTTAATTGTGTAGTTGTCTTTAGCTATCGTTTCCAGAAATTCCATTAAAGGTTCAATTGTTTTGACGCCCGAAACAAAAATCGGTGGGGGTTTTGGTTCGGTTTTTGTGGATTGGTCCGTCACCTGTTCGTTTGAGTTTTCATTTTGAAGTGGAGTGAAACGGTTGGTGGGGTTTAACCAGTAACTTGTAGTTTTATATTGTTTGGTTTGGTTCATTTGTTTATCTTGGGTGTCATGCCAACCGCGTTTTTTATTGTTGACTACTTGCCAGTCTAGGTCTTGGGATGTTGTGGCGTTATGCTGATAACTTGGTGATTGGGAGTGAAATGTTTGGGTAAATAGTGGTTGACGGACGTCTTAATGGGAAATTGCGATAAACTGTTGCTAACATTTGGTAGAACATATTGGTAATTTTGTTGAGAATATTGCATTTGTTGCATCTGTTGTGCTTGGTCTATTTGCATGGGAGTAAACTGTTGGGCACCCGGAGCCGCTGGGGCTGAGTTATTGTAGTAGTAGGCCATAAGGCCTTTGTTGTTTGCTACCAGTAATTCGGACGAGAATGTTTCAACAATGTACGTAAATTGAATAAATAAATAAATAAATATAGTAATCTTACGATACGCGACCACAGGGTCACGCGCTTATCTTGCGTCGCCTGATTCCAGCCGTGGTCGAGCACAACCTTACACTTTGAAACTCAGACGACGACTGATTTACACTCGACGTTTCGTGTAAATCGACGACCACGGCATAACTTGGAAGAACCTACCATTACATTATGGTAAATTATATTTTTGTAATCCTGTACTAAAGAGTAAACTTTTTAGTTGTCATTATTAATTTCAAGATGACATACTTTTTTTACTAGTAAAAAATTTACTTTATTAACCTTCCGATTAGTGACACCTTTCCTTAAATAAGTTTGTCAACAGAACTTGGAATATTAAAAAATGTGTGTTTAATAGAGAATTGAAAAAAATCTTGTACAAAAACGTTGCAAAATTGTGTTTTCTCACTCGTTTTAATGGTCCAACTAACCAGCTTGGCTCGTCTGATAAGTAACATTTATGACCCGTGAAAAAACACCCACATATTGCAACTTGTTACGTAAATAACCATTAATTTTTCAATATACGATCCTTCATTTACGGATTTTGAACTTCTTAAATTTCTGTCATTTGATAAAATAGTCTTTTTGTTAAATTAGTTTCTTTTGTAAAATTTTTGGTGACTGAAATTGTGAAAGTTATCTAATGTATGAACTGGGAGAGCTATACTTTATAGTATACTCTATAGTTTATTTGGAAGCTATTTTTATATTGATGGAATTTTCATGTTAACTATTCTTTATTTTAAAAATTTTGTGTGGTTTAATTTATATAATTTGGTGTTTTCAATTCTTTTTTAATAACATTGATAACTTGGGAATATATGGTGCAGTTATGATTTTAGGTTTATTATTAAATTGATTATTGTTAAATTTTTTCAAAAAAACAATCGGTTGTTAGTTAATTGATCGATGGTTTTGTTTATTGTTTCAATTCGTATCCTTATTAATTATATTTTTATTTATGAATTTTATAATAGTGATAATAATTGCTGTCATTATTTCCGACGGGAAGATAGAGAGTTTGCAAAAGTCCTCCATTCATTTTTTGTTTCGCTAAAGAAGCCAGTTGTTTGTTTCACTCTCCACTGTTCTTCTCCATGTTTGTTTAGGATAGCCTGGTTTTCTTTTCTCTTGCGGGTTCCATTATAGTGCCACTCTACAAATGCAGTTTAAGTGGTAGCTGTGTTTTTGTGATTTTTTGCTGAAAATAATGCTCTATCTGGTATCTACTGAGCTGTTTATTAGGCTTATTTTGTATTTTGTGGTTGAGATTGATTTGAAATATAAGTATCGATTTGGTTTTACATCTTTTCTATACCAGATTGTATTTATTATGCCGTTTTAGTTTTGGTTATTTCGTTCTCGATAGTGAATTTTGTTCTGGGGTGAATGTTATTAAATATTTCAAAGATGTTTACTTTTTTAAAATTTCGTAGTGGTTTTTCTTGTGCATTATCAAATTAGCTATAGCATTTGATAGTAATTGGCCTATTGTTCCTTCATCTTCTTTTATAAATTTGATCTTTATATTGGAAGTAATTTGAATTAAGGACATATTGTACAGCTTGTAGAAATTCCACTTTTACTATATCTGTTATTTTAGATTTTTTCCAGTGTTGTTCTTTAATTTCTATGTTTATTAGAGGCACTATACATGGTGAGATTAGTTCAGTGATTTAGGGTGATTTGACGTGATCAATTTAAGAGATATCGTAAAATAACTAAGAAACCGGTGTGTGAATTCCATCAGAAAAATAAATACAAAATGATTAATTATTGTTCACATGCTTTTCCTACACATAAACAGCTCAAGTGACCTTTGCTTTTGATATTTCTCAGTGGGACAACTGCATCCATAGGCGACCTAGTATAAATCACTTTTAGTTTATAGACAGCAAAAGTACTTTTTCCTAATCGCTAATAGAAAGTTTTTTTTATAACATTTGGACGCTTAGAAGATGTTATATTTCATTCGTGTAAGGGCCGTTGGTATTGACATGCTGCTGTACGTCAATTCGATTCGAGGCATAGTAAGTATTTACTTTTCTTCGCTTTTAAAATACTTTGTCAAACTGACAGTTAGTAATTTTTGACAAAACAATCCCATCCATAGCAACTAAATTGCGCAAGTTTTTATTATTTTTGAAGTACTCGATTAAGTGCTATTAAATATTTTTGTAATTTTATTTTGTTAGACTCCCAAGAAAAAACATGTGTATAATGCGCATCGAAAGTTATTTGCTGACCTCGTGCTTTTGCAACTCTTCCTACCCTACGGTCGGGTAGCAAACGGCGCGCTCGGTGTGTAGCAAATTCTACTTTTTATACTTATTATAGAAGTAACTCTTTTGATACCTTGCTCCGAAAGTGGCAATTTCTGGCACTTGTTGACATTTTTTGTTAGTGAGGATAGACATTTGGCACCCTAGTTGGTTTCTAATATGTATCACCCTTAAACGAAAGGCGACCACAGCCCTGGCTAGCCCAAACCTTCGGCTATGAATGGCGGGAATAAGGACTAGGCGGTGGTTCTTATGATTAGCAAAATGCATAGAGCCATTTGGCAAAAAACAATTTAACAGTCGAATTTAAAACGCACCTACCGGTCGTGGCTTTTCGCTTAGCAATCCCAAACTCTAAAAAACCAGCGTTTATCGTGCTACCAGTAGTAGCAGTAACGAGATGCTTTAATAATAGCTACAATATATAACAAGGCACACAACATCTCGAATAAAATATACCTGGCGTGCTAAACGCATAAACACAACTAGAATTGTAGTTGACGATGGCAAAGCAAATAATACACAAAGGTTGTGTTGTGTTAGCAAAAAAAATTTTTACAACTGAGTCGCAATGCAAACTCTCAGCAAGATGCATTAAACAAGCTAAAAAACTACGTTGGATGTTAAGTTAAAATTTCCAAGTTGAATTTAAAAAACCGTTCAAGTGCTGACACACGCGATAGCAGACATCGTAGCGAAATTATTTGACAGGCAGTCATAGGCTGCGCTAAAAACTTACCTGAAAAGATAACAGCGCGCTTGTATTAAAGGCTTTTAATGCCATGCTACGCAAATTGCAGACTAATGCGCCTAATTGTATAAATTAAAAATTTCGCTGACATATGAGCAAAACAAACAAGCATGTACTAGTACTTACACTAATACCAGGCATAAAAAAGGGTTTAGATCCAACACAGCTCGGATTAATCAAGGCGTTCGCTTCTTATTCGGGGCTTGAACCACGTCGAGTGCAGCTCTGTGGATGCTCAGCAAGAAATCCAACAGGCTTCTTCACCGAAGACGGGACGGAAAAGACCGTGACTTTAAATTCAACTCTGTATCGCTTAAAATTCAGCGTGAAGTTAGTTCTACTCCCACCAAAATTACAGTGACCTAAGTAAATCTTTACGAAAAAAGAAGCAGGATTATATGACTCACAATGATAAATTAAGCTTCTAATGCCTATTATTAGACAGGCAGGTAGATTGTATCATCATATTCTTCTTCAACGTCATCTTTTATTCTAGAACTTTTATTACCTTTTCTAGCTAGGAAACAATTATCGTACTTCTTTCTAAGGTCCCTTTTCCCTTTACTAAACTCCTGTCAGCTCAGAAGGACTGTTTTGTGTATTTTCTATGGTCTCTCTCTGTTTCGCTAATTATATATACAATATGTATTATTCCCCCATATATTCTTTACTTTTATTGATATTTATATCATTTTTCCACAACTCTTCTATTTCAGCGCATTTCTCTTAAACAACTTTTACTTGGTGTTTATTTATTTACGAGGTGTTTTTTCGTGTGTTCTGTTATTGTTCGTATCGTATACCATGCTTTCCTTTATTCATTACTTCTGGTATTTCTTCATTTATCCATTTTTATATTGATTTTTCATTGTATCTCAAATACATTAACATGTAGTTTCCTGAAAATTTTATTTTTTTAAAATCAGCTCAGACCTTATGTAAACATCCCACTGTAAATTTTATACAAAAAAAAACTTGGCAAGCATTCCAGGCGTTTACCCTTCCGCTTCGAGTTCGTTTTTACGAGGTGTCCTTGTGTTTACTGCCATATGTGCTTTTCTGGGCTTTTCCTTGTCGCTTTCGCCTATTTGTAAATGTGAAGCTTTGAGCGGAGGCATTCGAACGCCCTTCTGTGATCGCTGCTTTATAGCCATGTTTACATGAAAGGGGTTTTAAATCTTCGTGCCGACTTTCGTTTTCAAAGAGCGTTGGAAGCGAATTGAGGCATGATTACAGCGTCGGCGTCATAATTACGCAATTAAAAGCGACATCAAACTCTCCCGGCTTGTTTGACGACGCTGAATGTGCGTCATTTATTTCTTAAAAACCGAGTTTCCAGCTGTCGGGGTCGGTGCCAATTTCGAATTAGACGAAGCCATCTACAAGGCGGCTAATGTGTACATCGATTACTGGGACGGCGCCAAGACCGAACTGGGCACTTTGAGGGACCTTGGAGTCGAATTTAAGGGACAAGTTGGCGACCTCATTGCTGGTACCATACCAAAGCCCGATTTGGATACTTTGACTGTGTTTCAGAGTCTAGGTAAGTGATACAGGTTGTTTGATGCGAATAAAAAAAAAGTATGCTGACATAAACTCCTGCTTGGTGTTATTCAAATAATCGTGCTTTAGTAGGGATTTTTTTTAAATCAACGATATTTATAGTTTTAATGTTTTTTGGGACATTGAACAATTTAATAAGCAATATGTAGCATTAAGACTGCTACGGACAGGGGTAGGCAACACTCTGTGCTAAAAATCCCTTATTGTGTTACGATGAATATGCTGCATAGTTTATATGCTCTATACGTCATAGATTTTTCGATTATTGAAAAATTTTCTTGTTGCTCTACAATATTAAATTTTTAGTAGTGAAGATAACGTTGGCAAAAAATTACAATCGTTGGCGCTGTTACAATCTTTGATACAGCCAACTTATATCTGGAACCGTATGGTATTACAGTTTAAACTATTAATTAAAATTTAGTTTTACATAGTTTATTGTAAAATTTTTAGGTAAGCATATTTTGAGGAGACTCAATAATTAACATGTTGTATTATCACAGTACAAGTTTTGGGTAAAATGTAAAAATAACCGAACATGTCCAATATCAACGTTACAAATTGTTAATAATTTAAACAACTAACTCAAACGAATGCCGGAGAGTGGTTATAGATAATGTGTAATAAATTCATCTAATTATTATAAACAGTAGTAAACCAATAAATAAAGGCGGCGAGTTCAAAAAACTTACCGTGGTACACTCCGCAGTATCATACGGAGTGATCGAGCTGCGACAGAAGACAGGATTCAAGAAAATGATAAATACTCAATAAAATCAACAATGACTACTGTCAAACATCATTAATGCATTTATTCGAAACGGCGACTTTAATACACTGACAAAGATTAACAATCGGGTTCATGCCTGCAAAATTAACGCGGAATTTAAATTTTCAACATATAAATTATTACATCAGATATGTAGCAATAATAGTATACGGGGATCGTGCAAATGAAAACATCTGATGTAACTGGAGCGCACAGGATCGATTAAGCGAAGTAGTAAAAAGAACCAGAATGAAATAGCATCAATAGTATTAAATTAGTACAGGTTTTTCCTACTCGATTGCACCATCCAGCAGGCGAGCAGAACAGTATTTAAGCCTATTTGACACATCCAAAGGTTTTCGTATGCCATCACTGCGAGTGTCGCGCCCCAAGCAGATATATCAGAGCAATTCAAGGTGGATAGAACAGGGAACCAGAGAAGACGCAAGGAAAGGAAGAAGGGAGGGATTGAAACAAGGCCAGTAAATGAATTCGACTGAGTATAAGCTCACTTTAAAACACCAGCAGCTCAATTCCATCTAAGATTGTGGACTGTCAGTAGTTGTTTCAAAACGCTGTACTGTTCAGAAGTATACAAGTGGGTATAGCGATCCACCAATAAGACCAAATCTGCACCATAATCGACGATTTTTTTGGGAGGAAAATCCGCGTCGCCAAAAGAAAACTGCGCAAATACGTCGTATATCTTCAAAAGTAAGATATAGAATTTTCAAAGTTTCCGAACGGGAAATAGAGGCCGGAAAGCTATTCCCACACTGAAACTGCCCATTAGACTTTTTCGAAAGAAAGGGACGGCAGTTTCGGATCTAAAGGCCACCGAAATTATTTAGGCGACCTGAAACACAAGTTGCCGGACCTTCAACAAAATTGGTCGGAAATTCGAAGCGATACTTTAGAATTATAAGATATTAGTTCCAGATACTAAAATTTCAAATATTGACAAGTTTATAGATTTTTGGGAGTAGGTTTATCTTGCATTTTGTGTCAATTCTAATATATTTACTTCAACTAAAATGAGGACATGGAGATACCAAGAAACAATAATAGAATCGACCGCGATGCTCCTTCTTCGTCCTTTAAATTTAGGCTGATAGCCTGTTATTACCGCTCGAAGTGCGGGTTTATAAGCCTTATTCGACCGTGCCCCGGGAAGGTGGTTACTCTATCCCGTTGAATTAGTAGGAACTAGGAAGAATGCCCTTTTCAGGGGTCACGACCACCAAAGGTGTTAGTATGGTGGCCGAAAGGCGTTCGATGTTACCAATGTCCAGATGTGGGTTCGAACCCACTACTTGCCGACTGCAATCCGGTCATATCCTCTCCGACCGCTATGGTGTTAATGATAAATAAACTGTATAAGAACTTTACACAATTTGATGAGATTATTAAGGAGGTAAATACACCAGCAAAATAATTGTGTTTGAACTAGGTGGTTTATATTTAAGCTCACTATCTCAATCTATCGAATAAGCCCTTTTGAAAGTTCTGCACTAATATGAATAGCCTAAATAGAAAAAAAAGCTCAGTTTCGATTGTGTTTTGCCTTCACATCAGAGGTGTGGAGGAACGTGGTAAAAGCTAAAGAAGGAAAATGTGGGTTGCTAGCAAAATAAAGAGAAAACAGGAGAAATATTTAAATAATGTACAAAAATTTAAAAAAAAACAAGCGGAAAAAATACTGCATTACCTTAAAAAAGGTTCTTTATGATATTACACTGATACCAACCACACTGACTCCAAAAACAGTGTTTTTGCTAACTGGCCACTTCTTGTAAATGAAAATAGTACAACTAATACTAGAAAACGTTTTATGGATACTGGATTGCCTATGATTCCGCAGGAAATGTATCTCTCAAGTGTATGGGGCGGAGATGTGCACAGAAACAAATATTGTATATTTTTCTGCTTTAATTCAGGAATTGGTAGTTCAGATGTTTACACCTAGCCGAAAATGGGATCCAGCAGGTACAGGTTAAATGTCGTAAAAGGGCAAAAATGTACAAGGGTCAGGACGTTCTATATAAAGCAGCTGCAAGCGAAAATAAGAGGTTGGCCGTGTTGCCAAACGGAACTAGCCATCGCATCGGGTCTGTCCGGACTTTACTCCGGTGCTGAAATCGAACTCGAGTTCGACTCCCATCGGTTGCATATGTTTTTATTTGCAAATTGATGTAATTTGCGCAAGTGTTTCGGAATTATTAGGAACTTTTATTTGTATGATATAATAATAATTAACCACAATTGATCAAAAATAAGAAACAACGATAAACGTCTAAAAATAGGTGGTATTTAGAATTAAAAATTTTTAAGTCGATTTTACAGCATTTGAAAGAGAATTATTCCTTAATTCTTCGACCATACTGTTAGGGTTCTTGTAAATTCCATTTCCTAGGACATACGTAGAAACGCAATTAATGGTAACAAAGCTGACGATTTACGACACTACCGAACGACCCTAACTGTTTTTATCTGAAATTGTTGTTAGGATAACTTGAAATTATAAATGCCGCATTATATTTCGCGTCCAAGAAGAAAAAGTAGCGATTTTCGTTCCGTTCAACTGACACACATTTTAACGCGCCGGGGCACAGTTCATCAGTACTCATCCCCAGGCAGGGTGGTTGTTCATGGAGCGAGCGGTTTTATGCTGGGCTCGCGTCCGTTGGCGTGAGCCCTAGCTAGTGATTTTCTTTCGAAGAAGGTTGACAGACATTAAGAGAACCGCACCAGGCAGAAACAGCGTTACGGTCATAAAGGCGTTTCGGATGTTTAGGATCATACTTCTGTAGTGCTCAACCCCTCGGGGTTTTCGTCTTATTACCTGAATTACCGTCAAACCCCGAATATCGATTTCCATCGGACCACAATCTCGCCTAGTCCCGAATCTTTTCCTTAGCTTTGGTTTCTTCTTAACGCTTGCTGATTTCTAATGTTCGGATACGTCAACTTCTCAGGTTAACTTACTCGAGTTAGAGTTCCGAACATTGCCACCCATTGCGTCGCCGATTTGAGCTGGTGGACGCCTACATACCTTCAGAATTTGGTATCATTAAATTACTGCATTGAGCTGTTGTCGCTCATTTACTGTGTGTATAATTTATGTATGGCATCGTCCTTCATCTTAAATGAAATATTTATATCGCCTATTTCCCACCCAAGCCACGGACATCTTTTAGTCTGTTATATTGAGTTTACAAGTGTAACATTGTCTACCTTTCTTCTCGTAAAGGAAAATCATCAAAAAGTTCCCTTAAATGAAATATAATAAATTCTGTGTACTGCTATTAGGTTTATGTTCTGGGTATAATTAAAATATAAATCACTGGCCAAGTTATACTTTGGTCATCTTTGATAATGGTATGCTTTTGACATATCGAAGGTTCATGGTTTGAAAAATTAGGCATTTTAAATTTTAAAAACCCAAACTGAAGGAAGGACTACTTACTTATTAATATGGCTGATTTGACATTTATTATTTTTTGTTACAAAGTATTTGTCCGTACTTGTTAACATTTGTTAAATTTAAAAAAACTCTAAACCCTTGCACAGTATTGAAAAATAACGAATATTTCTAAGAAAACTAAATCTTTAAATTGACAATTTCTTTCTTTTATTTATTATTAGTGGTGGCATAACATAAAATAACCCCGAGAACTTAGCATTTTTGTAATTCTGGGAGATTTTATTTTTGGAAAATAAGAGAAATTACCATATTATTGACATTATCTATGCCCTATGCCAGGTATATATTTTTCAAAAATTTTAAAGCGGGAGGTGTTAGAGCCAATTACGGCTATCGCAACTTAAAATCCGTTAATTCTGCTACAGAAATGATATAAAGACATTAACCATCACTATCAAAGTAGAAAAATGGGGAATTACCAAAGAACTTCAATATTGTCAATACCAAGGCGGTCTATATTGTTCCTGGCTATGACACTGGGCCTATAAAGTGGCCTTTGGAATGGCCTACCACAATCTGGCAACACAGCTGCGCCAACCTTTAACAAAAAATTACTAGTTTTGGTCACTAAATGAGCAATCTGTCAGTGCACTATCGCTGTCATTCTGATGTATGCCAGTTGAAAAAAATTCTGTAAAATCACTGCTATTTACATCGCAGTGCGTCACTTCACCGCAATATTCGATTTAAAAACAATTCCTAATCGGTAGGTACCTCATTTTCCATTGCAAGTAAATTGCTACTAATTTTGACTTTTTCTAAAACAGTAATTTCTTCAAAATAACTTGCGTGGAAGCTAGTGATATTGCAGTCAGAACAAGTCTCTTCATCTTATTACTTTATATCTGCTCCTTTAAAGTGCTTTTCACACACAACACTTGCCTTTCCAATCCGCTAGTGTTCTAAATGCAAAATGTCTTTCCATTTTTGTGCCACCGTTCTATTAGATTAAAACTTGAACACGCTAACATATGGAGCAACTGATGAAGCATAAGTTGACTTGCAGCTTGCTACATAACACTTCAAAGGCATTTCTGGAACTTATATGAACTGCCTTGTCAAAATTGTTTTTAATGTCAAATATATTTCAAACAAACAAAACTTAGTGTGTCTTGGAATGGCCTACCACACAATCTGGCAACAGAGCCAGTGTCATGGCCTGGAACAATATATACCGCCTTGTCAATACTCATACCAGGTTAATGAACCCAATAACGTGTTTTAATTAATAAAGGGGTTAGAATCCGTCGTTCGCTTAATTAGTTTATGGGAAAGTGGCTAGATATTAAATTTGTCCTTAGCAATGGCTTGGGTAATATTGACCCTGACACTAAGTAAAGTCAAAATGTGCACGCAGTCAATAACTATAAGGTATGCAAATTAGACAGGTCGCTGTAAAAACCGTATTGTTATAATTAGATTACATTAAATTGTTCAAGTGCGATGTTACATACGACAAAATCGCTAAATTTCGAATGAGGCAACAAGCATTTCATCTACGTGGTAGTATAACTATTATGATAGGAGACCTGTAAGCGATCTGTTGTAATTACTTAATGACGAGTCTTTTATGGGAAGAAATACAACGTTTTTCCTTGTGAAGAAGTGCAGCCAAAATTTATTGTGTATTTACAAAAAAAACAAATACTTTTTACAGTTTTATTTTATCCTATTATGATGCATTTAACAGCACCAGTGTTGTTAAGAAAAATAGCATACCGATACTTTATTTGCATTTAATCACATGTTGGCAGTACTGATGTGTATTGTTAGTGACAATGCAGTCTATGTCAAATTCGATGTTAGTAGGTTAGGTTTTGTTTGTTATTTGACACAGACTGACGCAAAACTTAACCTGCTAATCTCGAAATTAACATAACCTGACAGTGCTACCAGCAATACAGTATTGAGTGATACCACCACAGCCATAGCAGATATATCTCGCTGTTGTGTCATTAATAACAATTTTTAGTTTTTTTGAAAAAGATTAGTATTTTAGGATAAAATAAACCATGTTACGATATCTGCTTTCTACATTACTTGAGAATTTTAAAGAACTCCCTCCTAACGTCGCTCGTTCGTTCAAACTATTCTCCCGTAATGTAAAAAGCTTGATAATGTTACATACTTGCACCGTAAATTACTATTACGTAGGTCTCGCTAAATTATTCCTTAGCTTAACTAACTTAGTTTAATACTGCTTGAGCCTGTGGTTTGACTCAGACACAATTCGTTAAAAACCTTTAACCACACAAATATTTAACATCCTCTAAATACGTATTTCGACAGCAAAGCTGCCATCTTTCGCAACCTTTAAGAGAAATTAATCCGACAAGGTTGGCCGAAGATATCCTCTTCACCAAATCACCAGTGAAAGTCAGCACTTCCCATATTCCAACACTATATATACTATCTGATCCAGAGGGCGTGTACTATGCGACCAATCAGGTTTCAATTTCAACAGAACGTAAAGATCAGAGTGGGGGATGGGACCTCTATCTTTGTTTAAAATTTTATTATCTTGATTCTTAAAAATCGCCAAGCTTTCAAAACATTTTAGCTGCTTTGTTGAAGTTAACTCCTTTACAATTTTTAAGTCAGTTTCCGTAATCTATGACCCGTTGAAAAATAAATAATTTTTTTAAAATATTGAAAGATTGCAAATCTGTTAAAACAAACAGACATCTAAACTTCAATTCAGATATTACTATGAAATATAAAAACTGCGTAATTACGAATTTGGTAAATAGAAATATTATTTTATCTAGTAAACAATTCCACTCAACATTTCACATTCAACAGATAATTAAAAAGATGCTTTTAGAAAATTATTTCCCCAAAATTTAAGTACAAATAAAATATTACAATTACAAAAATGGAGATGGTAGGTCGTTTAACTAACGGTATAAAAAATTTAATGGCGAATTTAATAATAATCAACAAAAAGTCAAAATTATATCTCTATTTCATATACAGAGAGTTTATTATAAGGCGCAATATGTGTAAATGCGTTTATTTTAAAATGCAATATGGAAACGTTACTGAGTATGTAAAAACATAATATATTGTACGGGGGAAGGAATTCTGTTGATCAATTAGTATAAAGACCTCAGTTTACAGCAAGTATGTGGGTTATTACATGCCCTGTTGTTCTTTCTGATGCTTCTTTTTCAATAAAATTACGCTTAATATATTGCATTTTAAAATAAACGCATTTACACAAGGCATGGCGTACCCTTAGAAGCCAGTAGTAACAATCAAGTCCTTATGGAAACGGGAATGCCACATTGCGCGTTATAATAAATTCACTGTATACATCACCTCTCTAAAAAATAGAAAAAGAACTAAAAGTTAATAATATCAAAACTGCCTTGAAAAAGAATAATTTTAAAAAACATTTTTATAGAAACCTTAAAAATAAAACTAAAAAACATTTAATATCGTTTATAAAATGAATTGCAATGGAAATTATATCGGTCAAACGAAACAGTATTTTAAAACTAATAATCTAACATCAGTGTAGCGGAACCCATAAACTAGTGTGTGTCAAAGTCAGTTGTGTGTATTGCTCTGCGAAATGCACTAATAAAAGTGAAATTTGAGATGCAGCGATACGAGTTAAACCAGTGGGTGTCTAAGTTAATTGTGTGCTTGCATTTAAGAAATATTTCATACCGTCGCGCTGCAATTTCTACAAAATAGCGTGATTTTCATCTTGTCACAGCGTCAGGACCATCACAAAGCGCAATAAACGGTAGGTTATTTGACTCGGCGAACGATTGACTATATAGTCGAGCTAAGAAAAGTGAAATTGAATTCCTCTTCGAGGCATAAGTAAGATCAACCCTTGTTCGACAATGTAGCTTATGCCTGGCCGACAATACCTAGAGTACTCAAAGAATAGTGAAGCCTTTTGCCTTGCACCATCGACCTATAGATGAGCGTACATAGTCTGGCACAAGGGCATTGCGTTTCCAGCCGTCTTGAGGTACATTAACCTAGACGAGAGCTTTGGTCATATTCCTTTGCCTACGTTTCAAATCAGATTTTGCCGTTCATTTATGGATAATTCGCTATCTGTAATTGTATTTTCTACATATTGACGGACATTTAATGGGTTTGTAAATTGTGTCCTAAAGTAAGTAAAAGGGACAGTTATTGTTTTCCACAATCGGTGTTATCTTATTGAAATAACTAAATTCCAAACTAATCACGCAGTAAACACGTTATATAGTTTTAATTAAGCATCAACGAAAATGATACATAAAGAATCAATCCTAAAAAAAGTCTTTTATTAGAAAATATAAAAATGAAAAGAACCCTAACTCGATAAATTACAAAATTGACATTGAAAATTTAAATAGTATTTATTAGATTTTCTAACAACATTGTTTTGTTAAATTAAATATATTCAAAATGTAGAATTTGGGAACAAACTTTAAAATGTGGGACATAATTTAAACATTTGGGTTATTGAAATAATGAAATTTAACATTTGCCGGTTTCAATTGTTCTGTAAACCGCACTGTCAATTAACAATTTGCATAAGGAGTTTATAATGATTGCCTAAAATAGTTTAGTTTTCAAAAAGTTGAACAAATCAAACCATAAAGGTGGATCATAAAGATTATATTTATATTTTTAATATTTTTTAAAAATCTTTACATAATCTCGATGAATAACAAGGGATGAATTGAGAAAAGTTTAGATAATCGTAAATCTATCACTTTCAAAGTTGTAATTGTAATAATATTTTTAAGACATTAAAAACCAAACCCAATATTGAAAAAAACAAAGCCTTCCAAACATTAATTAATTATTATAAAGATGTATTTCTGAAGCACCTAAGAAATGCGTTACCGTAGCGTAGGTAAAAGTGTAAAAATGATTTATTTTTATTTTTAAGTACACAATAAATTGTGGCTGCATTTTTTCATGAGAAAAAAGTTATTTGTCTTCCCACAATAAACAGAAATAATTAATCAGCCGTAAATAAAACTAATGATATAATAACATTGTTGCGCTACCAACTCTTATGTAGCTTATAGCTATAATCTGTCAGAATGTTGTTTTTATAGTGACCAAAAAACAAAATATTTTTCTCAGAAAGTTTTGTTGCTGGTTCTGTCCAGATTCTGTCAGCGTATAATTATAGTTTTTAATCTTGACTAGCCAGCGGAAGTCTAAAAATAATAAAAGTCAGATTAAGAAAAGACTACACTGGAAGAAACGCAATATGGAGAAGGGAATGAGCACGCAGGATTTAATATAAAAATACGGATATGTTTTGCAGACTTGGAAAATGCGTTTGACGGAATTTTAAGAAAATATGTATCGAAAAACCTGGAAAGAAAAGGAATAGACAGAGGAACAATAGATGTATTGACAACAATGTATGAAACAATCAATATTGAAAGAACACATAATGGGTAATCACTAGATTTTGAATCAAAGAATGACCTAAAACCAGAGTGTGTGCTAGTCCAGCTGTGCCGTCCTTAAACGAGGGGCTAGTACAATCCTAGCTAGCTCTAACTTTCGGCAGAATTATGGCGTAATAAGGATCAGGCCGCGGTTCTTAAAGTTAAGAAAGTCGTAAAAATTAATACAAAATGGGCGCCAGTCGTTATACACAACATAATTACAAATATAGCTTCTGAAACAAATCACCACATACCTCGGATGCCTCTTACTTCAACCTAAATCTTCAAAAAGAAACGAGCAGGTTGATGAAGGGTCGTAGCACAAATATGCAAAGAAAATATAAACTAGTTACAGTAAATAGACTTTTAAATATTCAAACAATGTAACAATTACCAACCGTAATGTATATATTTAAACTGGGAATATATTAATTACTTTTGGAGTCAAACACAATCAAAATTACATAACCAAAACTCAAGATCACACATGTGGCAAAAGCAACAAATTAGAAGCTCTCACGCCAGCAAAAAAATGGCAAAAATTCACATCTGGATGCCATGCAAACATCCAGCATAGTGCATGAAATGGAACTCACTTCGACCGGCTTGCAAACTGTATAAATTGGAATTAATGTAAGCCGGGTGCCCAAGGACACACTGCCAAAAGTTTTTTACAGGGCGCATACACAATTTCAGCTATACCTATGCGAAACGCCATCGAGCGTTGATAAATCTACGTATTACATTAACAGGTGCAGTTTATTCTATTCAAATGCATTGGCATTAAAAACACACAATACTGTAATGGCAAACGGCCTTTCCCGAAACAAACAACGTTGATATTTAAATTTCATATACTTACTGTTTTTACGACGGTTTCACATACGCCCTCGGAAACGATCACCCGGGAAGGTATCTGCAGGACTCGGCACTCCTGGAGAAATGATCTGTACTGTCATGGACCCGAAATGCGAGCGACCAGCGTACGGGAAAATGCCAATACGCCCCCGTCTTGACTGCATTCCCAAATACGAAAACATTGTTGGGGTGGCAACAACAGGTCTAATTACCACCGAATTAGTACAGAACGAAAAATTAAAAAGGAAAATCTCACCAGAGATGGAAATAAGCCTCACGTGCTTTGCGAAAGAACGCCGCAGGGCGTACGCCTCAATTGTTAGCAGAAACAATATTACGGCTAGGAAACAGCCTACTAGATTAAGCCATTTAAGTCCTACAGGAGGCTTGAATTTGTCCGTGAGCATTACCACCTTCGACAAGCGCTGACAATCGAAAAACGCACTCGCCAAGAATCCTTTTCCAGGTATCTTATTATCGAAGCTGGTGCGTGTTTCGGAAAAATCAAATTCTTCCGCCCCACGCCCTGCCAAAAGAGGAGCGTGCGAGGCAATAATATTAGAGATGCATGCTGCATCGAGGAGCGAATTGCAAAAGTAACGCACAAATGAAACACACTACTGTTCTCAACTGTGGTAGATTAACCAATGAGGAAGATTATAAAAGGCATTATAAAACGATATTTAGGATACTAGCACAATGTTTCCATTAAACAAGCGGCTGCTCCACTTGAAGCGCCGGTTACTAAAAAATAATATTATGTTTATACGATGAGGAAACCCGCACAATTCAATTTTCCTAGCAGCGTTTTTACATCGGTTTACTGCAGTTGGGAAGGAGCTTTCATAACCATGAAATTGTGTGTACAACAACTCAAAAAAGTATTAACGGGGCGCCACGTAATGTTATAAGTTTATATGATTATTAGAGTTAAAATTACGAAAAGCTTATTCGGCGGTGTGCTTGGCGATCCTCCACAGACAAGGACTTACCTTTGTAGCCTTCGTTTCGTAGAACAACTATCTATAAACTATCTGCAAATATAAGGAAAAGGCCAGAATATTTAACACATCTATTGTTCGTATGTTCAAAATCTCTTGGCACTTAAGCTACTTAATAACTCTAAGTGGTGACGTCTCGGCGTATATAGACTAATTTGAAAGGGTTGCCCACCAGCAAACGCCGGCTTAAATTGGCCCTTTAGGAGCAAGGCTGGCTTAAAATCAAGCGCTTCGAATAAAAGGTTTACTTCCAGGTAAGTTAACGCACTTTCCTATACGCACTGTGTTACATGCAGCTAACAAAGAATGTCTACCTTCAGTAGCTTGCAGGGTTCTAGAATTTACGGACTACGTCCGTGACTGGGAAGTGTTTCAGCTAGCACTAGATACATGGGGTTCGCGCCAAGTGATAAAGCATATAACAGCACATTAGGAGAACAATCCGTCGAACAAGTAGGCTACTTTAAGTATTTACGAGTATTGACAGCAACATTCACATATACCTGGTAACCGGTTTCAAAATGGAACAAAGCAAATGCATTGTCTCACAGGGTTACTAGAAACATTTAACATAATCTAAAGGGAGCCTAGATCAGAACTCTAAATTATAGGGAGGGGGTGGGGGGTAGAAAAACTTGAGACGTTAAAAACTTGCTATGTTCGGTTATATTAGTGTATGATGGACACGCAACACAAAAACAGAAGCCGAATAAATGCAGCCGAATTGAGCTTTCTAAGAAAAATAGAAGGAAAGCATGGAAGATAAAATCAGAAGCTATATCTTTCGAAAACAGGTAAAGGTAAAGTCGATGATAACAAATATACGAGAAAGACAAGTGGGACGGTTGCGCTACAGAGATTTACCACATAAGTTTACGAAATAAGGGTACAAAGAAGTAATAGGCGAGGCAGACTTTGAAAAAAGAGGTAAAACAAACCTTGTTCAGCAGAACACAATATTAACATCTCTGAAGTTCACTGTACAAGATAATGTTCATATTTATATTTACAATATGAATTGCATTTGTCAAAGGAAATCTAAAAAAAAACATTAAACAGGTAAAATATAAACAAATTTGTATATGTTCTATATTTTTTCGTTGCGATGGCAGCGAGAAGAAATTTAAAATCTTTTGTTGACAATAAAGAAGACAGATGGTCAGCGATTGCTGTCACAATACTATACTTTACGATGCTCTGGGAAAGTCACGTGATTGGCAAGTATGTTGCCTATGTATAAGGAACAGTCACTAACCACAGTTCGTACTTTTACTATAATCAATATCACTAACGGAGCAGTTAATTTTATTGGCATTTTTCGCTAATATGTTAGTTTTAGTTCTCAAATTGCTTCATATCAAGGATGTTCTTTTGTATATTTCAACGAAAATGGGTAAACGAAGTCGTAAAGCTGAGTACTAGAAGCAAAATTGCCTAGTTACTTAAATGAAACGATCCTTATATGGACACGTTTTTAGGGGGTCGTCTTCTACCTTATTGGTAGATAAATTGCAGTAGATGTTCGTCGACTTAAAAGGACGTGGTGCTTGAAATCGTCATCTGTTGCAGAGACCTACGTGGAAGCTTCGCTTCAAGATAAAATTGTGTTTGCTAATCGAATTCTGCACAATAGTAATACCATCATAGCCGAGCAACCGGCCACTTCCTTTCATTTCGAAGGTTAAAATTTGAAACGGTTGCAGGTAGAAAAGTATTCAATAAGTAAATGACTATTGCAAGTTTTCTTTTACTTCTTGTAACTGTTCTAGACACGTGACTCAACAGATTTTTAACTTTGAAGTTTTCATAACAACCAATAAGTGGAGTAGTCCGTAGGTTGATTTTCCCTTTAACAGAGTAAGAAAGAAGCAAAAGTAGGTTGGAAGCACAAAAATTTAAATGTTTCAAAGAGATTAAAGCTCATTTTCTAGTTTTAAAAATATTAAACGCTGCGTAAGAGTCTAATAAATTGCATCGTAACAGCGCTTACTTTTTAGTAGATATTTATTGTTCTGGATTTCCCCTAAGTGCGATTAAAGTGCAACCTACTTTTCTTATCTCGATGCCATTTGTATAAGTTATCTGGTCGCAACTGCGAGTTTTATGCATTAAGCGCTATGAATGTTTTTACAGCGCTCTGCACCTTCCGCAAGGCGTTTATTGCAAATAAAAGCTCATTTTGTTGCAGGGATGGCAGTGGAGGATTGCGCCATGGCTCGCCTGATATACGACCTGCACATGGAGAGCGCCACATAAAAATATTTTTAATCACAATAAGAGGACCTTTGTGCACACAAACAAGTCACGTAGAGGGAAATAAAATATAAGTAGCAAGGAAGGCGTATTATTTCGGAACGAAGACTGATAACCTACACGGGGCAGTTAGGTCGGTTCGTAAATATTTTATGGGGTGTCTGTTTTTCGGGCTATTTACTGCCATATGCCGAATATTATATTCTGCGAGTTTAGTTCAAATGAAAGTTT
The DNA here is from genome assembly GCA_940337035.1 of Agriotes lineatus. Classification (NCBI taxonomy): domain Eukaryota; kingdom Metazoa; phylum Arthropoda; class Insecta; order Coleoptera; family Elateridae; genus Agriotes; species Agriotes lineatus. The sequence goes on from CALNHX010000642.1 coordinate 122,138, forward strand.
TAGTATGTTTGAGAGGACGTTGCGTGAAAGTCGTTTTAACTGACATATCAAATGTAGGTTGTCCATTACGGATCTAAAATTTACTGCTGCAGAATGGGATAACTTGATCTTGGAAAAATAATACTGAATTTAGAAACTTTACTTTAGTATTTGAGAGATGGCAGAAACTGCAAAGTTAATATTAACTGCAGGTAATGTAGAAGAATATCGGATAAGTGTTCATTAACAGAGACTATATATGAATGTAAGGTAAGTGTCTGTTCACAGCCTGGAGAGATACAACCCAGTGTAAAAGCTCATTCTTGCTGTGGATTGTCTATAGCCAATCTGAAAAAAAAAGTTTGCATCTCATAGTGTATTAGGCTCTATTAAATATTCAGTCCATACGATCGCATCAGGGATTTATCAGTCCAGCGAATTCACACCCTCCGGGATGGGGGGGGGCTCATCTTCTGTGCTTTGACGTACCGCACCGTTGAGATAATCTACATCACTTTCCGCGATTTACATCGCATTTGTGGCCATGTCCGTCATCTTCCACATACCCGGGGGAAATCTACGAGTATGTTTACACCTGAGTTCAGTTAAGTTGTTGCTGTAAAATTGTGAAGAAATTGAAAATTAATAACGCCCTCAGTAGGCAATAATTTAGGATTTGTTTTCTATTCTTTTGTTTATTTAGAGCGCCTTACACCCATTACCAAGTCCGTTTGAGAACAGACAAAATTGTAACTTTTGGATTGAAGCTGAATGCGTTTTCAGGAACAGCAAAAAGAGTTCCGCGCGACCGGTCGAAGAGCGAGGTCGCATTATCACAGTGTGCCTTAAATTCATCGTGCCTTATCGCTACCTTGAAAATAAAATACTTCTAATATCAAGTGTGTGTGTGTAACCAAACAGCTTTAAATAAAGCGAAATATCTCAATTTACTCGGCCCTACGGGGCTGAGGGTAAAAACAATGGTAGACAATAATGCAAAACGCAAAATCGATCAGTTAACACCTCCTATAAACGAAGTTATCAAACGTTACACATGGAATTCCGATAACCTTATCAAAAACAACCCATAGTATCCGTTATCCACGCAGAGCAATGCAGACAACCAGGAAACATCTACTAGTCAATCAAATACTAACGTAGTAAAAACAATCAAAGTGCTTCCAATATTCATCCACAATGCCGACAACCACAAAGAAATAATAGCAGATATCAAAAAAATCACAGAAGACAGAATATTTACAACATCTTACAGTAAGTATCTAAAAGTAAACCTAACCTCCCATGATGATTATCGCAAATTAACTAAATTTTACATGGATAATTCAATCCAATTCCACACGTTCCAAAACCCAAAGGAAAAACCTTTATCAGTAGTCATGAAAAACGTGCCCATATCTCTAACAGACGAAGAAGTTAAAAAAGAACTTTTAGATAGGAAATTACCTGTACAAAGCGTAACCCGTTTAATAAACGAAGAAAAACGCCCTTTACCTATTTGTGCAGTCATCCTAACAGCGAATGAAACAGCTAAGGAAATTTTCGATGTTAAAACAATACTTCGCTCAATCGTAATGGTCGAAGTAAGAAAAAAAACACCCAATATCCCTCAGTGCCACAAATGTCACAGATTTGGGCACACTAAAAACTATTGCGCAGCCAAGTCACGCTGCGTAAAGTGCAAAGAAGACCATCCACCTAAGCAGTGTAAAAAAATATCCATCCAGCCAGCTACAGGGGATGCCCGCATCACTTAGAACTCCAACAACAACGAACAACTATAAGAAACCCAAACATTTTACCCAGAGAATTCTTTTTATCCCGCGTTAATTCCACAACAACATATAACCAAGCCGCACAACAAAATACCTACGTAAAACATCAAAATGAAGATTCAACCATGCAATCCTTTCCTCTAAACATCGATAGTATCCTTCAATTCATCAAAGAACTTATAACTCCCTACATTCCACAAATCAAATCCTACATATTAACACATATTCTTCCTAATATACTTTATGTCTAACTCAAGACAAAATATCAAAAACCTCATCATCCTCAATTAGAATGCAAATGGTACCAAGACACAGAGATCTACATTTATTTCTTCTTTTTGGCAAGATATAACGTCGATGTTGCGTGCATTACAGAAACGCACCTAGCAGAGAACGAAACATTTAAAGTAAAAGGATATCAAATCTACCAACAAGACAGATAATCCGTAACAGCATGGGGAGGCGTAGCAATACTTATAAAACAGAATATACAACACACTACGCCTATTGACATCAACATTAGAAATCTTGAAACAATATCAATCACCTTTAGCGTTGCCAATCTAAATTCATTTAAAATAACCTCAGCCTACAAACAACCAAACAAGCGTTTAATCGAAAGCGACATACAAAACCTTTTTAATACGACGGCGCCAACACTAGTCATAGGGGACCTGAACAGCAAAACTACTTTATGGGGATGTCGCACCAACAATCCAAACGGTAGCAAACTTAACCACCTAGCAGCAACACATCAAATACAGATTAACGCCCCAAATGAATACACATATTACCCGCACAGAGATGACCATCAGCCCTATATATTGGACATTGTACTTGGAAAAAACTTCAATGCCCCTATACAACAGGCAGTGATACCAGAACTTGTCTCTGACCATCTGCCAGTACTGATACCATTTAACTCGGAACCATTACTTAGACCATCAATTCCAAGAATGATAAAAGGACATATCAATTGGGAGCAATTCAAAGAAACATTAGACACACAACTGACCAACCCAGTTGAAATAACCAACGCACAAGAACTTGATACGCTTGTAGGAACACTTACTCAAACAATCGACGATTACGTCCAAGCTGCAACCCATCGGCATAATACCAGGAAAACAAATAATATAAACATTTCACCAACCTACATAATCAAGCTTATTAAGGAAAAAAGTAGAACAAGACGGCAATGGCAGAGAAGCAGAGATCCGACACTTAAAAATTACTAAACAATTTAACACATCAAATTAGACGTGAAATTGATAAGTATAGAATTTACATATACAGAAAATGTTATTGCCCTATAATTTCAGAAGAAAATAGACTACATACACAGCGAACAACCTCATACGTTGAAACACACCTACCCAAAGCAACAGACTTTAATCAACCCACCACAACCCATGAACTTAAAGAATACATAAAATGAATGCCATTAAAGAAAGCACCTGGTCCGGACTTCATAACGAATATCATCCTTAAAAACCTAACCAAGAAGGCACTAGCATTCTTAGCCACGCTCTTCAATGCCTATTTAAGATTGAGCTATTTGCCTAACACATGGAAATATGCGCACATTATTATGTTCCACAAACCAGGAAAGAATAAGCAAACCTGCAGTTCCTATCGCCCCATCAGCCTGCTTCCAGTTTTGTCTAAGTTATTCGAAAGAGTTATTCTAAACGTTTCAATTCTTCTCTGAACGAACACCACCTAGTACCAGCAATTCAATTCGGATTTCGAGAAGGCCACTCCATAGTACAACAGCTACAAAGGGTCGTAGAAATTATTGAGCACGGATATGAAAACAAGCACTACACGGCAGCAGCTTTCTTAGATATCGCACAAGCCTTCGATAAAGTCTGGCTACAAGGTTTACAGTACAAGCTTCTACACTTACCGATACCCCATTACCTAGTTGCTATAATCTTTTCGTTTATGGAAAACAGAACGTTTGCAGTTCGGATCAACAATGCAGTCTCAGACACAAAATCCATTCGCGCAGGTGTACCCCAGGGCAGCGTACTCGGTCCAACGCTATTTAACATCTATATACACGACATGCCTAACTTAGAACTAAGTCAAATGACTCTATTTGCCGATGATACTGTCATATTCACCCAAAATGAAGATCTTCTTACAGCCATCGATTGTCTACAAAAAGCCATCCACACACTGGAAAATTGGTTGGACAAATGGTGCATAACGCTAAATCCAACTAAATGCATAACCAAGATTTTCACTCTGAAGCGAATCACAGACCACCTTGATATTTACATACATGATAAGAATATTTCGTGGAATCCAAAAAACGAAGCAGTTAAGTACCTTGGAGTAAATCTGGACACAAGATTCACATGTGTTAGGGATGAAATATTTGATGGTTTTGCAGCGCATTATTTTTAAGTTTTAATTATTACGTTTGCCATTTCTGGCATGTTTTGAACCCTGGAATGTAATATAGTCTAGACGAATGTATTGGGCCCGCGGTCCGTTGTTTCAGGGACAGGGAGAACATGTGCAACTAATGCACCATGTCGAAGGGGGCTCGGTTAGCAATGGAATTAAAACCAGGACAGAACGTTTGGGGTTGCGACAGAGGCGCAACGTGTGAGTGAAATTGGGCTGTTTTTCGTAATTATTTCTTGGCGTAAGCGATTATATGCGAAACAAGTAATTATGTTGTGATAAGTTGCAATAAGGCGAGGAGAAGCTGCGATCGTAGCTAGGCGCATTATTAGGTAGTGAATTAATTTAGCTAGAGTAGAATTTACGTACTATCGTAGCTAACTACTATGTTTGGTAGATTTTTGGCAATTACAGCAAATGATAAAAGTCAGAGGTTCTTGCTTGTGCTAGTCGATTATTTGATGATCAAAGAGTTGGACCCCGCAGGAGCACGAAGTCCGCATAGTGGTCCGTGGAAGCACGTAGTTCCGTAATGATAATAAGCCCGCGGAAGCACGTAGTTCCATAATGGGCAGTAGCTTAGCAAGATTTACGGTAATTACTGTACTGTGAAAGATCAGTATACTACGAGTTATTACCGACTCTGTACGGGTTGTAACAATAGTTAATCTAGTGGATTACTATTGGGCAGTATTAGCGAAAAGTACCGACAGCTAACTCAACCAGTGAAGGCGGCGATGAGGTGCCAAAAAGTTGAGGCTGACGGATGTAAGGCCCAGCATTGTGATGCCACTGCCAGGAGTACGGAGCGGCCAGGGGGCGGCCACCCCCGGTGAGCAGAATTATTATTATCGATTAGATTTACAGGTCAGTAAGTTTATGTTTTTTTACATTTAACGGCCTGCCTACGTCACTGGGCCAAGGAATGCTCGAACCTGCACTGTTTGCACCCCGTTGCCGCTTTGTGGTCATGGGTGAGTTGCATCCACCACCTTGACACATTTCAAAAGTAAGGGAAATTGAATTTTAATATAACACACATAAACTCCCGTCTAACACATGGAGTCATCATATTAATAATAAACTTAATCAGGGTTACAACCATATATGTAATACTTACTATATTGCTAGAGGCTGTGAGTGGGAAACTCACGAAGGAAGTGAGACAGATAACCAACTCTTCAATGTATAATGGTGAGCTGTGCGCAAGCGCGTCGTCCGCGCGGTGTGGAAGTGAACCAACCAAGTTTAAAATTCGCTTCTAAAGGCGGAGTTCGAATTCTCACGCGTGCGAAAGAGACGCGTTATACTCTAAGTGAGACTATGTCGGCGCCGTAATGTTTTCGGGCGTTCCGAGGCCCTACTAGCAATGTAACGTTTCGCCCAGCAGAAACGCGTTTTTGTGAATTAAAATCAATTCGCGCGTTTTCCCCTAGCGATTTCTACGTTACAAGTTTGAATTTTTCGCTTGCGCGGCAGAGTACGTCATCAAGAGATCCCCGCTCCACGTAGTGCGCTGCTCCCCCACTTAGAATGCCCGAAGTGGTTGCTTGATGCACGAAGCATGAAGAGGAGCCCATAAAAAGCTGCTTCGCGGGGCACTCAGGGCACTTCATTCATAGAAATTCATTCGCATTCATTCCCTCCCTTCATTCCCTTCCTGATCCTGTCCGACCATTTAAAGAGAATTTCCCGTCTATACTTCGGATCCCGATATCCTTAGTATCTTCCCATAGCTACAGTCGAACCGATGCCTCCAATCTTGGGGACCGTGTTCCTAGCTAGCATTTAATTAAGCCCATTCCCTGAAGAATCAGTTTTCAGAAGCGATGCCTCACGAGTGGGGAAGCCGTTTTGCTGATTAAACTAACACCTGTTAAAATCCTGAACTAATAATTGTACCAAAACTTCCTGGAGGACGTTGACAAATAATTATATCGAAATTTCCTGGAAGACATATTCGAAGCGAGGGTTTAACAACCAGGCCGTTTCATATGTCGATTTCGTAATACTAAATAAAGGCCGACTCGTAGCCGACCTCCAAGCCCCTTTAAGATTGCATTTAATATCTGTTTGACTACAGGATTGTACTCACCGTTCCAAACATCTCCCTATCGTAACACGGGGGATCTGCTACGCCGTCGTGGCCGTGGACTGTCTTAAGCCGCCACCACGAAGCGGAACTCCAGGTGGATAAAAGTCGTCAACTCCTCGTTCGGCCGCATCACGCACAAACACTTCACTGTATCCCCGGGAATTGCAACACTAACACGGTGTCGTAAGGCGTAAAACATAGCATACTCGTAATAACCTATTTTGCAGCTACACGTGTTTTCGACATCGAACCTGATATTTGGCTTCCGGAGGTTGGCACCACTGCAAATTACTTTGGGCAAATCGTCTTCCCAGCCAGTGGCGTTCCGACGATTTCTCCAGAAGGCGGCCAATCGGACCACCCACACACAGTTGCAAAACGGGTTGCCGGGGCGTAAGGAACTGGCAACTGGACGCCCAGCATAATTATTGAAATTCATTGTAAAATACATTTTATTTGATTTCTTACGAGTAATACTTATGTTTGTACATATTGAACATTATAATTAAACTGTCTAAAATTATCCTAGTTGTTTGATTCACACAGATGCGTGCATCAAAACCTTTTTGCTTATAATTATTCATGTAATTCAAGTCATAACTGTTCTATCTCATTCAAAGGTCGTGGTAAAGTCAAATTTGCATCTTGCCGTATTTGTTTGCCTCTGTTAATATTGGAAAGGAATTTGTAAGCTTCCCTTAATGGCTTTTAAGCGGATGGATACACTTTCTAATAGGACTTAAGCCGACTTAGCGTATTTGGGACTCATGTGTTTATGGATTTCGTTCAATACAATGCCTCATTGAGAGAGCTTAGCATTAAGATTTCTTAAAATAAGCATTTATTCCTAAACAACGTGCGACGCTCCGATTGGCTACGCAGGATCGCCTCAGCCAATAGTGTTTGAGCCTTCCCGTCCTTGTTGAATTTGCGAGCTCAGCTCATTGTCAATTCAGCTTCAGTTAGATTCAGAAATTCGAGTAAGCAAGTTCAGCTATGCTTTGTGCTGGGTTGCGGTCGGTCTAGCTCCCTGGTAAAGACGTTTCCAGGTTGTTTTGTGTTACGATTACGCGCAATTCGCTATTTTCTCGTGGCCAATCCAAGCGTGTCACAACAGTTGTTGAAGCTATTGTAAAAAACCATCGGTCCATCAGTGATGTTTGTAATCGTTGTTACTCAATATACTCGTGTTTGTTAAGTCTTGTTTCACTCCAACAAATAACTGAACCCAAGTCAAGGGTTATTAAGTGGCAGTTCCCGGCAATCCCATTGAACCGGAATTCGCAGCGGATTAACTGGGGGCCCCATTCCTGGAAGCCTCTTTTCAAGTTAATCATACAAAAAACACTAGTGTTTGTTTGCTAATTTCCAAGTGTATATCTGACTGAACCAAATTATCTCCGACTGAGAAAGCTACCCGAAGGTAATTTATTAAAATCATTAGCCCTTATTAGCAGAGGGTAGGACCGTTACAGCAATATATGTATAATACATATATGGTTACAACAGACTCAGACTACTCTACCCACTGATCAATCGAAATTCACCTTTGCGCAAGGAGTGCACAATTCTCCTTTATAAAACCCTACTTAGGCCAGTAGTAACCTGCGCGTGTCCAGTATGGAGTGCTACGTCGAAAACCAATTATAAGAAAATACAAACATTCCAAAATAAAATTCTAAGAATAGCAATTAATGCCCCGTGGTACGTGCGTAACAGTCAAATTCACAACGAACTAGGAATAAGCACCATCGACCAATTCATAAAAAAAACTCACTAAAAACTTCATCGCAAACCTGAAGAACAACGATAACGAAATTTTAAGAGTACTCGGACAAAAGAATATACATCGTCGCCTGAAAAGGAAGTTACCTCAGGACATTTGATCAAGCACAGACGACGGTGATAGTGTTAGTGAATGAGACCGTTCAGTGAAGAGTTAACAATGGTGAGAAGTGCCAATAATCATGGAAACATTTTAATCCAGAAACAGTCGAAGTCAAACATTTTCTTTCAACGAAACCATGAATAACACTGTAAAGTGTTGAACTGGTGGACTATTAATAAAAAAAAAAGGAACAGCAAAAGTATTATACATGACCAGGTAAGTCCGATCCTCGAGCGGTTTTGCCTAAACAAGGGAATCTTGGCACCGTTGAGAGGGTTTTCACATCATCTCCATGCTTAGATCTAGAGGTCATATTTTGATGCTCGGCGAGGTGAACACAGATATAAGCTCACCTGCCCCATCCTTAGCTAAGCTATGGGGTAAATAGGTTTTAGGCCGGATAACGTTTTCTATTGGAGCTGCAATCTCTTTAAATTGGTTATTTACTTATTACTAGTTATATTTTGCCTTATAAGTGCCAAGGTAAAGTTCGTTACGTCAAGTAGGTCATGCCTCAAATAATTCTTCATTTTGTGCCAGCCCGTCACGTTGTAGAACTGCGATACCAACATTTCACGCGTCTCGTAGTGTAATTATAATATTTTACTTCAGTAATACGACTGATGCGATACAGAAGTGCACATAAAGCTTAGTACTTTATTGCACACATTGCACACCAGTTAATGGCTACACTGTGATACGAGGCGTTATGAAACAATAAAACGCTTCGTGGCTGTGAATTATAGGACTTTATTGAAGCCGTTCTCGTAATTTCGGAAATGCATTTTGTTGCTGTACTCAGAAATGTAAACGTTAACTTCACATTTTTTATAAATTCGTAGTCTCCACAAATATGAACAATTTTATATCTGTCTAGGTTCTTTTATTGCAGTATTTGGCATAGTTGCTGGGAGTTGGCAAATCAGTAAATATTTGTTGGTATATATTTTGTGAGACCTTTTATTAAAAATTAAATACAAATGAAACATACAGCCCACTTTGGTTAAAAAATATTAAACGAAATAAGGTGCTTTCTCTCAGGGTTTTAAAGTCTACCTTATCGAGGCCTCGTTAAACAACATTTACTTTTACAAATCAAATATTATTATTAAATTAGCTCAAACCCAATTTACTTTTTTAATTAAGCAAACGCAATGCGGTACCTTGCTCGGCACTTAAATTGGAATAAAAACAGCGCAGTTGAACGAGGGTATAAAGTGTTCGCCAAATGCTGAACTCTCGTGGTTCTCTTCTTTCGATGTTAGCAGAATTATGCGCGGGGACATTGTCTTGGTTTTGCAGTCACTTGAAACAGATCTGGACAAATTCCTTTAAGAAAGTAATTAATTACCAATTACTCATTACCGTCCAATAAAGTAATTGAATTACCAGAAATTTTAATGACTCAAATGAAATAGTAATTCCATTATCAGTTACTTGGTAATTGCAACTACACAACATAAATTACTTTCGCTAGATATTGTTGTATATTTGTGTTTAGTGGTATTTCGATAGCCCAGTTCTAGTAAATGGTTAAAAAACAAATTGAAATTAATAAATAATTGTTATGAATCAATATTGGCTAATGAAGCTAGTGTTTTCAGCTGTTATAGAAAAGCATTAGTTATATTTTTACAGTACTTTACTCTATAATCTGTGCTTATTGCAAGCATATTTTTCGCTTCTTACACAATAATTATTAACAAGTTGCAGTGCTTTATTTTGCATAGCCTGCACTACACAAGACACAATAAACGCACATCTCATCTACAAATATACGCGCTGGTATCAATATCTCTTTGCTTGTCATAGTAAATTGCAAATTATACTTATATTAGCTTAGAAAAGTCCTTTTGCAATTTGCTTATCATATAACTTAAAAGGCACCTTTTGCGTTCTGGAGACTTAATACCCAATTGAGGCAGTAATTTAGTAATTGACTTACCAGAAAGTAAATCAATTACCGCGAGCAATTTCAATTGCAGAAGTAATTCAAATACCAATTTAAACACTTTAGAGTAATTTAATGACACAAACGTAATTGAGTAATGGAATATAGTAATTAATTACTTTTAAAAAGAAATTGTTAAGTCCTTTTTACAACAAAAACGAATTTAATTAGTAGTAATTAATTACTGCCCAGCTCTGACTTAGAACAGCTAAATCTCGCCTTAGTAGTCTCTTGGATAAGCAGTGTCTCTTTGGAGCTCTGAACCCGTTTCAGGTAGCCTTTTGAAGTCGCGATTTCAAATTGCAATGTACTTGCTTGTTTAGATTTGTAGGTTACATTGACTTCGGCCTTGCTGATTTGGAGCCAGCTTATCTCACGGATAATATTTTATAAGCAGTCAAACACTCATTTAATAGCTACAACTGCAGTTTTATTTAGAAGAGCTGTCACTTTAATAGCAACAATAGGTAAGTTGAAACAAATCACATGGCCATTTTCTAAGAGGCCAACTATTTAACATAACTTTCAGCATTTAACTATGTGTCTACCTTTGGTAACGGCCAGTTTACAGCTGCTTTTCTAAAATTGACCTAAAAGTTCAGTTTAAAGAGAGTTTTGTTTAAAACCTTTAATTGCTAGATATGGATATGGCATGATTGATTTTAACCAATCACGCAAAAGCAATAGATAATAAAATAGATTTAAATCGAATTTTAACGAACAATTAACTTATACTCTAATTAATAGAAAATTTTGATTTAACTTGCCTGAAAATTTCGAAACTATTGATATGCATGGACAAAAATGTTGAGGAATAATTATTCTCAATTAACCTATATTTGTTAATTAACTAATTTAAACTGTGGCAATATATAATATGCCCTATCTACAAACTATGTACACATTTTATCGAGTTTAAATACTTAAATATTTGACAGGTGCAACACATGTGTATATTGTTTATATCCAAATTTCGCAATAAAAGTCTGTTATAGGCTCAAACGAATGTTTGGTTTGTACGCCTTACACTACCTATCTACGTAAACTTTTATCAACTTTAAACACAATTTTTACTTCCTTTTAAGATAAAAGAAGTATTGGATTCACTCCATAAATTAGAAATTGAGTTTTCAACAGATCTTCACGTTTTAGAGTCTGCTGAACCCAAAAAACCTGTTTTTGTTCATTGGTCTGTCTGTCTGTCTGTGAACAGAATATCTCAAAAACGAAGAGTTATGACGTTGCAACTTTATATATAAGTTTTGTGTACTACAAGATGCGACAGCAAGCTTTTGAAGAAAATCGCATAACCGGAAGTATGGTGTTTACTCTTGCGATTTTTTAGTTTTTTTCGATTTTTTCAAAATCGGCTCTAATGATTTTTTTCAAACTTTAAATATTTATTATATTTTTAATGTGTATTGATGTGAGATAGTTGATTTTCTAGTTGAATACCTCTAAAATGGGTTTCTTTGGTTTTGTTTTTATTATTTTAAATAGAACACCCGGTATATTATTACATTTTTGAATTCAAATTAAAATTTTTGAGAAAATTTGTCTCTTTAACTGACGGTCTATTTTGTACAGTTTCTGTAGAATTTGTAATTTTTGAAAAGTTTTGACAAATGTTTAAAAATTAAAAATGAAATTTTTGGCTATTTATAAGATCACTGTAAACGAAAGTTGTGTGCGTGTATCACACCAGATTTTTAATATGAAATTTACGATTGTCTTATTTCAGGTTGCACGCTTAGCGTTTAAGCGATTTTGACATATACAACAAGTTTTAAAACGCGAGCTAAACTATTTGAGAGCATATATTCCTCTAGTACTACACTAAAATAACATTTCACTGCATTTCAATGCCACCAGACTGAGGAATCTCAAATCGTAAGCACCATAGGAACGGATTGGCTTATTTACACACATTTTTGTATTGAAAAGTAAAGTTAGTGCTGCGTCCTAACAAAATTAACTAACTTATACGAGAAACTTCCCCATTATAGTATTTTTTTACATTTACTGGGATTAAATTTCACGTTAATTGCCTGCATGTGACTAATTTATTTTTGATATATTTTCCTTCAATATGAGTTGCGATTACTAGATTACTGGGGAATCTTCCAATTTGGATTCGCGATTTGTTGAATAAACAAATTGGTGGAACTCTTACTTGGTCTTAATTATTTTAGTGTTAACCCACCTCTTCCCTGGAGTAGCTCAGTTAGCCAGTTGCATGCTATTGGTTACGGATTATTTTAGGTATTCGCAGCTCGCTATTCTACTCATGTGGAAGTGTTGCAAGATTATTATTTTTTTGTACTTTGTACAATCGTAATGTATATAATTGTGGTAGTAGTCGTAAATATTGCTAGACAAGGCGCCAAGCGACGTGTACCATAATGATTAGTTGTGATTTGTAGAGCATACAAAACTTTATTTGCTCGCAAACATTAACGACGTAATTGAAGATAAAAATTAACAAAAAACATTAAACTAACTAGTAGGCTCTGTTAGCCATTTTGTTAGTAACATTAGTAGTATATTTTTTAGAGTACTATTATGCTTTTGGTATAGTATAATACAGTAGTACAGTACGAGAGAACATAAAGTATCCCATTTTTTAAAATTAATTAAGAAATGCACATATTCTTCAAAACTACTAGGAAAATATTGCCGTTTACTTGTTCTTTTATACCTGGCAATTTTATTAATAATGTCGCTAACGTAGAGTTTGTTACTTATTGCTCATGTGAATGGTTTTCCTAGAAAGCTAGCAATTTTGTCAACAGTAGCTTCAAGCCTTGGGTTGTAACGTTTCGCCCTGAGATTAAATCTTAGTAATGCTCAAAAAGCATTTGAATTGAATTCAGCGCGCTTTTTAAACGTTACGGATCCAACCGATGATAAGCCGATCGACATCCGATGCCGCAAGTTACGATAAGGCGGCGCGCAAACGAATCTCCCCTCCTATTCTAATCGCCACCGGAAGCAGCAGATAAGGGGCCCCGATACTATATATACGAAAACCGTCCAGCTGCCGCTCTCTCTGACCGATCTTCATCCGATAAGAAGATACCTGACCTGATCCGTTATCTAATCTGGCTGCATTTCCTACCGCCATTTTGTCGTTACGAACTGTTTGCAAGATTAAGATAATTCACACCCGCTATAAATAACCCGTAATAAACGCTACTATCATGTCGGTAAATTCTGGTTAGTAGTGTAGCGTTTGAATCCGAAATATTACAAGATCCAGCACCCGTTGTTGGGATCTTGGAATATTTTATAATCTCCATACCCGAACGTTCCCGTGCCCTCATTGACTGCGAAATCCTGTTTATTCGCTGTGCACAAAAGGCCAACAAATCGTCCGATTTCCGCGAAGATTAATTTGGTGTGATTCACAGCGTATTACTTTGCCGGAAGCCACCACCCGACCCGCAAAGCCTGAAGGCAGCGTTCCCTGTTCAAAGGTCATATCAAGCGTAAACAAAGTCGAAGCAACGACCTGGAACCGATAGCGCACTATCTCACCAGCCGGACCTTCCGATAAGGCGCTTCGTTATACCTGCGAGAGACGAAAAACTATTTACGCACCTGGAAATTGCGAGCTACCGTTTGTATGCTGAGTCCGTCCGGAGGGAACCCCAACTTCCAGGAAGGCATCGCATATTAAACACTAAACACAGAAACATTCTCCAGGTAAAGCTCGCCATATATTTTAATTCGTAAAATCCGCAGAAGGAAAGTGCCTGCAAACAAAACTTTTGGGATTTTCGACATCGATCGGCTTCGAGCGGAGAACTCTCGCAAATCGGCGCAGAAGGTACCACTCGCTGTCCGCCCGAGGAGCGACATTTCCAAAGCTCGTGACCTCCTCCGCAGAGGCGACTTGTGGGCTGCCTACACCGCCAACAAAATTTCAACGCGAAATCGATAGTATTTGCAACTTTCGTATTTTATGATATACAATTCAGTTCGTATTATGTATAACACAGTTAAAAACATTATATTGATTTATTACTAACATATCGTTGTTGCTGTATTTATTTATACTCGAGTGTACCGAACCCTCTCTGACAGTGAGTTATCCCGCGGCTAAATTTAATATACCCTTACGAGAAGGGTGGAATATTACAAGGTTTAATACGTTACTCAAATTATATCTCGAGCAAGCGTAGTAAAACGCTGCTGAGAGGGTCCCGAAAATTAACACATTTAAGCAATAGTGCTATTTTCATACCTATACATGCAATTAAAGAAAGTAAATGCACTGAGCTATTGAATTTTATATGTTCACAGAATCAAATTACTTCTTTGTAACAAGAAAGGGCTAATTTATCCAGGTACCTGTATATTTCCTTCCCACACTCAATCAAAACTATTTTGATAGCTGAGACAGCTGGCCAGCATTAGCCAGTAATTAGTTCCTAACTGCTCTAGGCAACTGCGTGAAGGGTTAGTTTTAGCCATACAGCTATTCCAACTTGAACGATATATTATGAAGTTTCTGTACAATGTTACAGATGTTACGGAGAAGTGCACGATTGTGCTGCAATTACGTCTAAGTACATGCTATGCCAATCCCTGTCGTATACATATGGAACTGAACGTCGAGTATGGCTTTTTCTACAATCACGAATGCTTGTATGTACTCCTCAAAGAACAGCGTAACTATCAACCTTGAATCTGGCTACAAGGCTCGACTATAAGCAACCTCCTTTAAAAGGATCACATAACTCCGACTAGCTTAATTCTCGGCGATACTGGTACAATAAATGTGGAATTTTTGTTTACTTCACTTTTACATAAAGGTTTTAGTTCATACTTAGAAAGTTATTCACTTAAATATAATATTTACTCAAGAGTGTATTTTTTTCTTTTAAAATTGTAAGCGCATAGGTGAGAGAAATTAAAGAGCTCCTTATATTTTCTTAACGTATTTGGGATCGTTAATATATTTCGTTCAATGTTTTATCTGTTATTATTCAATTCATACTTCCTAAGTATAAGAAATGCTCATTGTTTGACAAATATATGCAGTATAACATTAAACCCTAAATGACATTTATTAGACCTAACCTGTAGTCATTTATTCCGTCTGGTTTTGTGTTTTCTATAGAAACGGTAATTGAATTTACTTGTGATACGTTATAAGTAAGATATTTAAGATAAGCTAAATTTTATGTTTCTTTCAACTTAAAATGTTAACATACTCCAGGTTGCTGCTTGAACTGAATTTCCTCCTACAGGACTCTGCGGGTCGGAACTAACCCAAGAGTGGACCAGCTGGTATTATACATCCCAGAAACCGCTGCCTCAATTACCGAGTTGAATATCTTGTTAATTGAAAGCATCTCCATAGCAGGAATAACAAAGCTGGAGGTTGTGGTACGGGATTCTTAACGATACTTAATTCAGGTTTACCACCATAGTCGATTCTAGATTAGTCACTCAGAAGGCTTCGCAGAGACGCAGGGCATCCTATCACAACTCGAATCACTGCACTCAGCACCAAAGGACAATTAAGGATTGAAGAAGAAATAAAAAGCTAAATTGAAAAAAGACACCCATCAGAATAAATAATAATTCCGGATGTATATACCTACCAGTTAAATCATTACTGCGGTGTGAAGAGAATGCAGCTTAATTTGGTAGAAAACAAACAGTAATGCTTCTCGTTGGACTCGACCTTAAGTCAACACTTCATGAAACCTCACAAAAGGTCCTAAAAATGTATTCACACTAACATACCTCGACGCTATCTGCTAAAAAACTTTTACTCGAAGCGGAGGTGGAAGCCATGTTGTGAACCAAACGACTCATTGTTTTCTAATCGTATGTTTATCAGTCACTTATCACCCTACATTTGACGAGCCAGTCAGTAAGAAGACGTAAGTTAAAAGTCAGACGACACTACTATACTAAAACTACACACCTCTTGCCGCAGCAAAAATTTTAAATTTAACATTATCTCTAAATTTAATGTAGCATTCTACAGCGCCAATTGCTTGTGTCGACTGCATTACTGCTAACAATAACTCGCGACAAAGAACTTTAATTTTGTTTAGCTGCACATTGCAACAAAGCCAAAATGACATTCTCCTCCTGCAGTTTCAGTTTACTGCAATTTTCTACGAGCGCCGCAACAACTTGATGAAAATGAAGTTTCTGAATTTACAACATTGCATCTGCAAATAAGAAAGCAGACTGTTGTTTTGAGATTTTCATAGATATTCAATTGCTTCAATATAACGTCGCAAATGAAATAAAGTAAACCAATAAAAAGGTTCTTAGCCCCAGACATCAATTTCCGCCAACATCATGAGTCTTCAAATAAAATTTAACTTGTTCTCAATTGGATTATGTTCTGAAGCTTGTACTGCATCGTAAAGTTTTTCTTTTATAATATCGGCGCCCGACTAAAATGAAAAATGGATTTTTTTGTTAAGGGTTTAACTTTTTTTCGGAGTCGATGCTTAGAACACGTGGGAGAAAGCAACGCGCGCTACAGGCGTTTACAGTTTAGCATAATGTGTTCCTGAGGACAAAAAGCCAATTTAAGGGAGGCTCTGTAACATTCACCTACGTCTGGCGCTCAGCCAACTGTCATCTGATGCTGACATCTTCCTTTGAGAATATTCGGGAATTTATAGGAAGCCCTAGCAGCCCTTGATTCTTTGACAAATCTTAGTTTGCGTAAAATACTGACAAGGCGTCGTTATCCCAATAACATTTTAATTTACTTTTTTCTAATTTTGTCATATAAAGTGTCACTTTTTAAAACTGACTGCAGTTTCAAAACGTCACATTTTTCGTAACTGGTTAATCATATTTCACTAGTTATAAAAAGTTCATCAAATGACATTTATTGGACATGACGTTTATAATATTATCAAGGGTAATACCACAAAAGGTGAAAATTTTTTGAGAATTTTTTCCCTCACGTGCAAATAATTGCGTTTAAATTTTTCGAAACTAAAACTGAGTTAAAAATTCCGCGAGACCGCAGGTCGAGTGGAATTTGAGCAGTTTTTGTTGAGAGGAATTTGCAATAATTTGCATGTTGACGAAAAAAATTCTCTTAACAAATTTTGCCTTGAGTGGTATTTGGAAAGATTAGTCAACAATATGGGTAGATGACCTTTACCGTGTTCGCCAGCACACATTTTTAACGTTTTCCACTATTAATTCAATACTGGCGCTTCCAACACGATTATTATGAGTTTTTAGAACGACGCTGATTTGCAAACTTTGACTTTGACGTTTTGGTGAAATGTCAGTCAAAGGCTACTCACTAAATTGAAATCATTGAAACTAATCGGGCTCGCCTGAAAACACTGTGACATTAGGTGTTTTCAATGACAGTGAATTTTAATTGGCCGTTTCTGACAAATTGAACAATTTTCATTGGTTCGTTCATTATAGTGTTGAATAATCAGTATAAGATATAAAGAAGCATTTTTTTCCAAAAATTTGAAAATAAAATATTGTACAGAACACGTTAGGAAATGCAATTATTTTATCTTAGAGAAAGTCTGATAACCATTTTAGTAGGTTGCCTCGTATTTCTAAATGTTTAAGTTTTACCACGAGTCTTTCTATTGCCACCCTATCGAAGGCCTTTTCAAAGTCTAAATATATCACATATACCGACTTTATATTATCCAGAATTACTGCCCACTGGCTTGAATTAAATAGGGTGTGAGATACTGTAGAGAATCTTGGCGTAAAACCATCCTACGCATCAGGCAGAACTTTGTGATGATTCAGAAATTTTCACACAATTACTTTTTCCACCTTTTACATATAACTGAAGTTAAACTTATAGGTCTATGGTTGCCAGCACCTAATTTATCAGCTTTCTTGTAGATAGGTACCACAGCCGATAGTTTCCATTCGAATGGTAACATTGCAGAGTCCATTGACTTTTGCATAAGTTGGCCCAGCAGTTTACTCAAGGAACGAGCACATTTCTTAAGCATCAGGGGATGAATATTATCGAAATAAGGGCTGGATTCTATTTTCAATGACGTAATAGTTCCCACAATCTTTTCAGCTGTGAATTGTACTGTTTTTATGCTTTCAACAACTTTGGAGCATTCCGGTAGCTGTGGCATCATTATTACATCTTCTCCAACGAACACGCCCCTTACTTCATCCGTACATACTATTAAAAGATATCGTAACTAGAGCAGGTAGTGCTGCTTCAAACTATAGGAACATTGATAGAAAAGTGCAACGAATATAGTATTTTACTCTATTTATATTTTGTCAAGTGTTACGATTCAATTGCGCCACCTTCCAATTTCGCGTTCTGTAGTATTCATTTTGCTTTGTTACGCATCATTTCACTCTGATGTCTGTGGCTGCGCAGTTTGTATTTCCCGCGCTGCGCCACGCCCCTTGGCGTCGCGTAGATAATGTTTATGTACTGGCATTTGTTTCGATACGCTTCCTTTCCAATCTCGCTGGTGAAACAAACAACATGCCGCGGTAGAAGTTAGAATTTTGGAGGATTGGTTTTGGGCTGCCGTTAGTTTCGATGGTGTGTATGTGGGCCTACTCTTTGAAGTGGATTTCTCCCCGAATTTAGATGTGAGGGAAGTTTAACTCCCACGTCGTTGGCGGAATCTTCATGCTGCCACATGTTTCGCAAATTCTCCTGGATTTTTCCGGGGTGAGTAAAGGGTTTGCTTCGAAATATTCTGTCTGTCTTATATGTTATCGTGGATTTTTTCTTCCTTTAAAGCACCTCGTGCCGGAGGGCCGATTTGAGGCTTTGGCTAAGGCTGTTTTTTGCTTGCACATGCGGGCGTTTCATGCGCTGGGCTTTTCTGGATCTTTGGACCCGCTTTGATTTGGCTTACCTTCAGATCTGATTTGTCCCAGTTTCGCACGGTGAAGTCTCCCCTGAGCCCGCTCTGCGAAAATTGTGGTGTTGCCGCTGTAAGCTGTGCCTGCCTTAAATCTATTTTAATGTGTGCATTACGGCTATTGCTTATTGGTGTAGTAAGAACTGTGAGTATTATTTGTAATATTTGCCAAATTTAATTAGTCATAGCAGCAATTTTGTGGTCACCTACGATACTGATGGTGGATGTATTTTGTGATAGTTATATGTACTGTGATTATATTTCATGAATTATACTGTGATAATTGCATTCTGGCTTTATTTGTTACTGTGACCTATATTTGAGTTGTGCTTCTTTTTTAGATTTATTGTGCTGTCTGAGTTTAAGTATTCTCGTTTGAATGCTGGATCCACTAGCCGTTATTTGATAAAAATCTGTTGGCGCTTTTTTTGAATATTTAAAGAACTGAACACACCGTCTCCGAAACTGTAGCTGGTCGGCCGGCAATTGTATTCAAGTAGTCACGTTATGTATTTATTTTGAGAGACTAGCCAACAGAGAACCTTTGATGATAACACGAGTACAACAGTACATTTGTTAGCATACTACTACGGAATATATACTACAACAGGTGTTCCAATTTTCTCACACATAATCTTCCAAATAAGAGTAGAAGGAAATCGAACAAAAGGTAAAATAATGAATGAGACGAGGAAGTATAAGTTCAGCAAAACTAGGGGCTCTTTTACTTGAAAGATATTTTTAGGAGCTTGAAGTGGCACGGAAAAGGTAATAACGTCGATGACCAAGATTTTAATCATCTCCGGTTTTGCTGAGGACATTACAGTAATAAGCACTAATCTAGATGAACTAAAAAAGATGGCAGAAATAGAATGTTCACTTGAAGAAATAGGCATGACAGTAAAACTATGAAAAGACTAAGTAATGATAAAAAGGAAGACATTCCAATACAAGTTGGAAATCAAGCGATTTAAAAAGTATCTACCTGTATCTACTAGTAGGTTATTTCGAAACTAAGCAACGGAGTAACTGGAAAGATCGGGTGACGTTAGCGGCCACATTAATGGTACTCCAATAAATTTAAAAAAAGGTCTTAAATACCTTAATTTTTCTAGTAATGACATATGATAGGTTGGTAAAAATAATTTACAGCAAAAAACAATCGAGTGTAACGCTTGGAATCAATCCTTCGTAACAAAGGAATTTAAAAAAATACGGAAGTAAGAGACATTATTCAACGTATTGCAACATTGAATTGGAACTGGGTGGGCATGTTGCTATAGGAAGCAAGAGTAATAAATGGACAGTGGAGATCAAGAATACCAAAAACAAGTATTGAAAGATTACAAAAGCAGAAAATTGACAATGGAAGATGTAAGTTTCAAAAACAGAGTTTAAGAGAAAAGGCAAAGGGATGCCTACATCCAGGAGTCGATCAAAAAAAGTAGCTAAAGAAGAGCGAATTAAGTCTGTCGGGATCTGCCCTAAGAAAACGCGTTCCAAAGTGTTGGACTTAAAGCAATGACGAAGTTGCTAGGTCAATTTAAACATTGCCATCCGTCACTACATTTTACGCGCCTGATTAGGGGGCTTACATTCATTTCTTATTTGGGTATTTCGCCACTCTGAAAATTAAAAATGTTTAATTTTCAGAGTGGCGAAATACCCAAATAAGAAATGAATTATAGTACGCCACAAAGAAGTTTCAAGGGGTTGACCGTCTACCTAAGTGGTGTAAACAAGCCAGTCAACGTAGAAAGCCAGCGCTCCGGTAGGGTGTGTTGAATAAGTTGTTTCATAGCAGCGGGGGGGAATCTTTCGGCGTCGAACGTGAGATTTTCAGAGCAGTTGCGTTGTAGCGAAGTTTCACTTGAGATTGCGCTGTTCTACATTGTTGAGCAGTCACACCATAGAGCGACGTTCTAAGCCGTAGTAACTCATACATTTCGAGCAAAATTTCGACGCTGATTTCGCGTAGCCGCTGTTTAAACCGAGGTACCCGATAATTTTCGCCTTGGCACGAATGATGATTTTAAGATTTTTTATTTACGCCGCCAACCAAACTGCTGCAGTCCAAACTCATATAAATATGCTTATTTTGATGGCGAAGCGACAGATATTTCGATTATTTTGCTATAACAAGTTTTTGTGTTTTAAATTTGATTGCATTTTTAGGGCTGCAGTTAAACATGATAGGTCCTTGTTAAAATACATTATAGGTTTATTTAAGGAAGGTGCCTGTGTTTCTAGTATCTGGAAGTAACTTCCACTAAATAAAACAGTTTATAAAATTAAAATTGTTACATGGTGACGGTATTAATTTCTTGCAACCCGTAATGCTTTTTCTTTAGAAAGTGCTTTAAAACCACAGATTTAAAACCAGACATAATAAAAGATACTCTTTAAGTATTCTATTACTGCAAATTTTAAACCGGACATTTTATGTTCTATTCACTAATTATATTTCTGCTTGTTTTATCACCAAATGAAATCCTGAACAAGTTTAATCCTTTATCTGAATCCCTTGAGATAGAATCGTGTTGTTCCGGCAATATTTCCCTCCGATATCACTTGGAGACCAGTTTGTTTGAAGATTTCCAAATTCCCAGGTGTACGAAGCGGCTTTAAGCGGATGCTTTATCCGGCAAATTTTCACGCAGCATATCCCTTTCATATTCGATCCAGGGCACCGGAAAGTTGCGAGTTTGAGTGGTAGCTGAAGCGCCAACTGAAAACTTTATAAATTGCTGGACGACGCAATTTTTTCTGCAAAGCTCCTTGAGAAAAAGTGTCAAAGTAAAGGTGCGAGGCAAAGGGCAAATTTATTCAGCAAATTCCGTTTGTAGGTGGATTTGCGCCTCGCAATGGTAATCGCTCAGCCGAGAACATCCTGTTTAAAAATTTAAACGGCGCGAAGTACATGAAATTGCAATATTTTGTCTTTAGTTGCTAATTGGAATTTAATGGAAGTAGATTCAATATTTGCATGGGTTGTATTTCAGTAAAACTAGTAACCGTATCTTTGTTAAAATGGAATTTGGGCTTAGACCGCGTAGTCTTTGGAGATAAACGCCCAGCATTCTCTGCAATTAGGCCAAATCTGCCTACGTACCATTGTTCTCAAGGTACTCAAACAATACCAGCCACCAATGAGCAAGGCTATCGCGTGGATTCTTGCACGAGTTCATACAGTGCAAGGCACATTAAGCCAGAGAATAATGGGCGTTTATCTACAAAGACTACGCGGTCTAACCAAAATTCTATTTTAACAAAAATAATTCAAGCAGCTGCGAAACCCTGAAAGAATATACTAGTAACCTTGCTGTGTGAAAGAGAAATGTGGAGAAATACGGTAATAGCACATTCAGTAACAGTATAACGACGAAGCATCGGTATTAGAATTTTGGTATTATAGTAGAAAAACGCGGTTATAATAAATATTACTGTGTTTTAATATTTGAAAGTTTTGATACTAATTCACAAATATTGTTACTGGCCAAAAGTTATTTATAAGTATTTACATGTTTAATTGCCTTATTTTCGATAAATCTAAATATTATCTGCTACTTAATTTACACTATAAGTCAAGTTTCGTATTTCTATGTATTTATACTCCTAATTAATTTGCGTTAGGTTAGGTCTCTCGTCATGCATCGGTGCCAATGGTCCCCCCATTTCCTTATTTTGGCTCTTTATCTTATTTCGGCCATTTGCTATTCTGTGATGCTGTAGGAAGGATGGGCAAGCGAGTGAAGTTTGTGAAATAAAATGTGCCATTTTTGTATTTGGGATTATTTCGTCACCATCCTATATTGAGAGCTCACCTTTGGGTTTTGGTGTCCCTCGGGGAGCATAAAGGATGTCCCTGGAGGAGGTATTTTGGTGATTTTAAAAATCAGATTTTGTATTGGATTTTACCTACAGAGCACATGGTTACTTCGGTAAAGCTGGGTGCTGAACATCGAAACGGTATGCCTAACTTTCTTTTGTACCTCATATGTAGGATTCTATTGTGTTGCATTTAATTGTAGCTCCCCCTCCTCGTACGTTTGAATTCCAAACGCAGCTTCTTCTTGAGCTTTTGCAAGTTTGTCCCACATTGTCCTTGCGACCGTAAGGTCTCCATTCCTGCAACAGGTTCGTAGTAACATTTCGGGCCGCAGCGTCGGAATTATATCATACCTCTGTCGTCGAACGCGGAGCAGTATCACTATTCGTTATTGAAAATAGCACCTAGGGTTTTCTGTATGCAGCTACCAGAGGTCTGTTTAAGCTAGTTTGTTGCTCTGCCTGCGTTAGGACTAAACACCACATAACTTGTGATGGAATTCCTGTTTAATATGTTTGTGTCTCGTGTTAACTTATATTGTATTTGGCAAACATTAGAATGCCTTCGTGAATTACTTGAATTAATAGCTAGACGTAGAAACTTACCTATTTAGCACAGTTTATCGACCAACAATTTACTGTTTACGAATCTGCATTTAATTGTAAACACGCTGGTCATTTGTCAAAGTAACTTGTGGATGTGTCTCCTGTAGCATCCACGTTATTATTATTTGTAATTTCTGATCTTGCGAAGCAATGTTGCATTCTGTTTGTGAAATTTAAGATTTGGATAATCACTTCATGCTAATGACTCTTTAACATGGTTGAATTACTCACATTAGTTCCGTACTTGCAAGACATTGCTGTAATTGATTCGATTTGCTTGAAGCATTGAAACTGATGATACATATTAATTATTTACTAATCGTATTACGGGTTATATAATGTCCTACCCCTGAACCAAGATCTTGGGTCTGTAGGACCTTGCTGCTAATTTATATAACATCTGAGTAATTTTTGCATTTGTGGATTTAGGGTTATATTCAACTCTTAATCAAAATTTAACTATGAATAACTTTGCCTCCGTGATATGCTTTTCCGTGCAGTTCTCTGATAATGCAATTTGCCACGTTGTCAGTTAGTTTGTAGTTTCTTTATTTACAGTAAACATTCGTACATTTACTATTTAATTATTTAAATCATGTATAAATATTTTGGTGAAATTTTAATACGACTTATGCTACTGTAATATGAAATGTGATATTTTAATCTGGTTTGCCATATGTGTGTATTTTCTTTGTATATGTACTACCTATTGCTGATATACTCTTCTGACATCTATGCCTGCGAATTTGATTTGTGTCTTTGTCGTTACCTTTAATTTTTAGGTTTGGTTAGTAGCACCTTTTGCAGTGTACCTTCGGATTAGCAAAGTGCTGGGTTACTTGCTATTTGGGGCCCATAATTTCCTTTCAGCTAAAGATTTGAATCTTTTGTTTTACCCACGATCATCTCCGGCAGAGAAGTTGGTTGTATTTGATTTTCTGCTTTTACAGTCAGAGTGACGGTAACAATATAACCTGACAAGCCTTAAACAAAACTTTTACAATTTCTTTATAGAAAGTAAGGTTGGCCAGAACGCTACAGACGGTACCAAGAGAAAGTAGCGTCCAAGAATTATAACTACACGTAGACAAGAAAAATAAAAAGCAAAATCCTGAAGGGTGAACAAGAAAGACAGAGGAACTGGTGAAAATAAAAATATGGCTTATCAGAATTGCTTCATACTGATAAAGAAGAATATAGAAGGGTCTATGAGTACTGAAATAGATAAGGAGAAAATACGTAATAAAGAGCAAAAACAAAATGTGGGAAAATAAATGCTAAGAAGTAGATACATATATAGGAGGGTCGAGAGCATCGGAAGCATAGAAGACAATAAAGAAGCTTAGGAAATGCGAAAGGAAGACAAGTCACTTACACCTAATAATATGAAATAATGGGAAGAGTGGTATGGAATTAAAGAAAAGACAACCTAGATATTAAAATAGATATTAGCACACAAGTAGCAACAATAAGAGCAGATGAAATAAAAATGCTTAAGAGTAATTAAACAATAGGAACGTGACAGAGCCTGGAAACATTTCCATTAAGCTGATAAAATATGAATCTGAGGTATTAGTTCAAATGGCTGAAATATCTAATAAATCTACGAAAGTAGCTGAAATATCCCTGCAAACTAGAACTTTGCATATGTGAGCTCAATTTAAGAAGAGAAATAAAATATTTTTGCAAGAACTACCGGGGCATAAGCGAGGTCAACGCAATGAGAAGGCTGTACGGTAGACTACTAAAAAAAGAGAATAGAAAACGATATAGAAGGACAAAGTGGATTTCGTGCCGGAAGATCTAGCGTTGACAACATATTTGCATTACAGCAAATAATAGAGAAACGAAAAACCAGACATCTTTCTACTCACTTGCTATCTATTGATTTAAAGAAGGCGTACGACACGGCACCCCTAAAACTCTTTTTGAAACATTAGCCAAGGTTGGCCCTAACAAGAGTTGGTTTGGCCCATCTGGAATATGTTACATTCAAAGAGTGCGGGTAGACTGAGAAGTGACATTTTGGAATCTTTTCCGATAAGAAAAGGATTTAAGGAGGTAGTCTGTCATCTACCTTTGCTCCTGTAAGTTCTTCCCTAATATTCACGGCCTTTCCAGTACAATTTCGATGCAGTGCACGCAGTGCACACATCTCCTACATTTATAGTAAAATTATTAATTTAGATTATCTTTCTTTTGTGCATACTTTTACTAAATCATACGTGAAAATTGATGTATTTACTAGTCGAAGTTTACTTTTGATTGGTTATGGATACATTTACTTTACAAATCAGTATATGTCTACAGTGAGTAGCAAGTGTACGTTACTGAGTTGACGCTTCTACTGCAACAATTATAATAAGACTGTGTCAGAATCCCAAGGGGGTTAGACGAAATTATGGTCTCGCAAAGTCGCCAGTTAAACTTTGTGTGAGCTGGGTGTGTTTTGAGCTTTGGATGGCTTAAGTGCTGTTACCTCAATTAATTCGTTGGTCAAAACTTCCAAAAAGTTTACTCTTGTACACTCGGGTACAATTTCCGACCGTCAGCTCAGTCGGAGAAGGCGTTACAGGTCTTTGAATTACTAAACGGTAAAACAGAACAGAAATATATGCCCAGTGCGCTAACGAATTTTTGTCAAATAACGAAAAGTGTATCCAGGTGTTCAAAAAGAGAATTCATAAACTCAAGTAGCTCAAAAACAAATATTTCCTGAAAGGTAGCCGTACCAAAATCAAACCCCATAGCTAGTATAATTACAGTATAATCATAATTTGAATTCGCAGGGTGGCGTAAGTTAACAACTATTATTAATAAGTTATAAATACGAGGTACCTCAATCAAAAGCTTAGAATTTAGTACATACAGCTTCACAAGTTTGCAATAAAATGTTATTGCACACATTAAAAATCTAACGGAAAGGCGAAGTTACAGCAATGGTAATTTTTTTTTTGGAAGGAAACGCTTTGCGTGCCCCCGGTGCGGTGAAATCTCAAGCTCACGTCGGAGATCCATACTTCAAAACTTTGCACAATTTCGTGCTACAAAACATTGGTCTCCAAGAGAAGTTTCTAAACGAAGGGAGCGACTTAGACCTGGAGGTAGGTTTATGGGTGGGGTCTCTTTCTGCGCTCTCAGAAACGTACGCAACAGGGATTAAACAAGCCACGACGGTAGCACGATCCTAATACAAGCTGTAAGAGGCCTAAAGGCCCTCCGGTAACAGGTATAAGGGTGAAAAAGAGTCCACGATAGAATGCAAGTGAAATTAAATGCAGTTTGAAGAAAACTTTTACTCACCCTGGATCTTCCAGGCAAGTGCGAACACTCGGCAGCGTGAGATTCACCGAAACTGGCGTGGAACTCAAGGTGCCTAATAAGTGCTTCAGAAATTCGAATCCGCCTTAGAAGGCGCAGGCAAGCATCACCCAAAGCAAACCAAACTCGAGCCCATAAATTCCCCCAAACTTTCTACTAACGCTTAAGCCGGCTTCATGCCGTTCGCCGAGGAAGGTGGAAAAGAGTACTCCGGAAACAAATGCGTGGCACAAGCGCGCCAAATGCGAACTAAGTAGCGTAGACCTTAAAATCGAATATATGCGCAATAAAATCGTAACCGTGCATAGATATTGTAAATTCCGGCGAATTTTCTATATAAACACCGGGGTCTAATGTGTAATTTTTTTTCCGATCTTCAGTTTTCTATGTTGCTCGCACTTCCGAGATTTTACGTTTTTTTCTTCCTCACTCTTTAGCTCTCATAGCAGCTAATTCTTCAGAACCAGCCAAGAAGGGAACATAAGCTTGACCGGAAAAACGGACTTAATATTCAGTTACGTTAATACATGCTTGTGTTAGTCAATTATGTATTGAAGTTGCATGTCGTAAACATTTACCAACTTAGTGTTGAAAATTTGTGCCATAATTAAGAACACAGCCGCACCCGCTGGGCAATAATTTTAGACATTGTTATTTGTAAATCTGTGCTTATTTAAGGCGATTTTTTTGCATTTACAAGGCTTGTTTGAAACCACCAACATTTTCCAGTCCTGTATTGCATCACACAAAGTAATTATGTAATACCTTTGTTAAGTATGGGCACATGAGGTCATGCTCTAGGTGGAATTTCCTCTAATTTGAGTCGACTGAGGCCGATTTGATTAAGGCAAAATATGTTATACTAATGTAGCAGTTTCTTACTTTGATAAGGTGTACTTTGATTGCAAACCTAAACTGATTCTTGTTTTAAAGTAAAAGTATAAACATCGCAGCGAGTAGGTAAGTTGTTCATTGGCCCGCCAGCTTTTCAGAATGGAAACTTCTGTTTATTATTTTATGTACTAGTTACTCGTTTTTCCGTGCCTTATACTCTACTTTACTATAAATTTAGATTGCCCTTGGTTTGCTAGTTATCACAGTCGCAGAAGCACAAGACCCGCTTTTACTTCAATGCAGCTAAGGGAAATGTCAATATAGATAGTTCCGGCCTGCCTGTTGTCACCTATAGTTCTGTAATCATATAAGCAAATCCTGCCAGAAATAAAAATAAAAAGTTTACATGAAAATACATATACTCTGGAAAAGAACATGCATGCATGAAAATACATCAAAAGGGTACACAGTGGTAACATAAAAGTGTTATATACGCTATCAACAGTAGCTAAGAAAGGTCCACGAGCTTAATGCTGAATCTACATGCTTAAGTAGATATGTGATTGTTCATGCGCAACGCTAAGTCACAAAACAAACCATGCGAACAAAACGTACTCTCGCGCACAAAATTACTTAATGCGGCTCTGCCTCCGGTAGCTTAAAAGCAGCTGACGTGATGTGTCCACAAGATGATGCAAGTGCTTTGTAGTCACGCGTCAATTCAGCAGGTACGCGCCCGTTGCTTTCGGGAGCTTAACTACTCGTTGAAGCTACTGCGTAATTTGTTGCTGTATCTCGGGGATGCTTCCCCAAGGTGGAACACACCGGTCGCCTGTTAACAAGCGACAACTTGCTTTGGTTCTATTAATAACAGCAACGACTGCATCAGCTGGTTGGTACCGCATAACTTCGAGCGCAAAACACTGGAAACATGTTTTAAATATATAATTCGTCGTAGTCTAATTTTTACCATGTAAGATATATAGTTTCGCTTAAATCTAGTAAGGCGATTATTAAATACCAGGGTGACACAAACTAGGTCGTTGCATTTTCTATTCTGCGCAGCTTGCATCCAGTTCCATCTAATTGGAGAACGGCCTCTATTTTTAATTGCGTTGTGTCGTGGCCTCCATTCGACTATATTCACGGTCCATCGGTCATCGTTGATCTTCGCAATATGTCACGCCCAGTTCCACTTGAGAATAGCCATTCTTTGTACGGCGTCTGCTAACGCTGTTCTTCTGCGTATTTCGATGTTTGGTAGTTTGTCTCTCAAGGATAACCCTAACATTAATTTTTCCTTGGCACGTTGTGCAGCTCTGATGTTATATTTCGTCTTTTTAGAAAAAGTTAGGGTTTTGGCGCCATATGGCAGAACTGGCAGCACACACTGGTTGAAAACCTTTCTGTTCAAACATATCGGGAGTATACTTTAGTCATCTAAAGGCTGCCCACGTCAATCCTATTCGCCTAGTGTGCTTGCCCAAGTATTTGTAAGAAGCTGTTTCTGTCATTACTTGGGTTTGTAATATATTGATTTGCAGTACCATATTTTGAGAGGCTATGCTCAATCTCGGTACCATTTTTGGGCTTTATTAATGCAATCAGAAATTAGAACTCTGTAAGTGACGCAGGTTCTTGTCGTCTATATTCAAGCCCAGCTTTTCCCAATCTATTTGTTTGAACATATTCTGGAGCAAGTTGTTAAATAATTTTGGGGAAATGGTGTCGCCTTGGTGAACACCTCGTTTTACTCGAAAGTTGTTTGTGTCTTCATGAAGCCTTACACAGGCCGCGGCGTTCTCATATATACGGTTAATTACTGTTGTGTAGCGGCAGTGCTTCTAGCATTTTCTGTTGATGGTGATGTCAAAGGCTTCTTCATAGATTAAATACGGATTAAAAAGATTTTCCTGCTTCATAATAGTCGTTCCCATTAGAAGCCTTAATATGCATTAGGACAAAAATGTAAGCTGCAATTAAAAAAGTATACGAGGGAATTCTGATTCAAGCTAGTTACAAAATTTCAAATAAATTTAAAACCAAAGCGCAACAGATGGTGCATGATTGCAAATCAGAAATTAGTTTCACTAAATACATATAGCTCGTGCTATAAGCAAGCGACTTTATGCATTAAATCCATAATACAGCACAGCCTCTTGGTGGATGAATGGCATTAGTGCTAATTACAATGAAAACCGATAAGCTTTGTCGATTTGTGTCGCTAAAGTTTGCTCCATTTAACAGCTTGAGTGCAACAAGGTTTCCCACTATATTAATATCGGTGGCTCGAATATCGATTTCTGTAGCTGCAGGAGCTAAGCTGAAGTGAATTATTCAAGATCGGCTACCTTCAGCACTTCTCTAGCGCTCTCCATCAACTCGCATTTGATATATTGTAGCGGCATAGATTTGGTCCGACTCGTCGATATTTAATATGTTAATTTTTTTTAATAATAAGAATTATTACCACCATTCATTTATAAATCTATGTAATCGTAGTGGAACTATTGCAGACAACAAATGGAAACACCAACGCTAATCTAGTGCTCGTTTTCTATTGATTTTAAACGTTGAATTATCTGTTTCATGTGGTGCTGGTATTACTGACTTGACAAAATGTCACATTGACAATTAATTATTATAGTAAAACCGCAAAGTCACGAATATGATCGGGTGACATGAAAATACAAGATATAAAAATTAGTGTTTCCACTTTTTCCCGCAATTGTAGTCTATTAATTCTTAATAATTACTAATATTTGTCATAAAATTAATTTAGAAGCTTAAAAATGGACCAAAAGCAGGCATCAAGAAAACGTGCAAGTATATAATAACATGTAAGTTCTTAGCATTTTAGTAATTTATTACGATGGATAATTACTTGTAATAATTATAACGTTTGAATTTGTAGTTAATGTAGCTTTGAACTCTGTTACGGTTGTTGCGACACTCAAAACAGGCAAATAATAAATTGGCGCTTGTGACATTTCAAACAAACGAAAGCCACTGGTTGATGTGCCAATTTTCTGTTACGGTATAAATCGATGTCTATGATAGGCGAAGGGCGTTGGGAGGTCAGCCTCTGGTCGGCCCATAACTAACTCAGTGTTGGGGTTGGGTTTACATGATCTTGACAGTATGACCTTACTGAAATCTTGTCTAAATTCGTTGACTTAGTTTTAAAATTAGGAGTCACTGCAGACAAACAAGCTAAATATATGAAGTCCTTAGCATCTACAGTTTTTGACGAAATGCTCTCGAAGAGGGAATATTTACTTGTGTTACTCAATATGCACTTTTAACAAAAACAAACTTCTTTAAGTTAGCTTCCTTTACAAAATTTACAATTCTCCAATTCACTCGGCTTGAATCTCGAATCTTTCCTTTTGTTGCAACAGTTAAATAATTGTAAAATATAATCCAACTTCGATTAATCAAATTAAATTTAGAAATTAACAAAATTCCAAATATGTATAGCAACATATATTCGACAGCTTAAATCACTTTGATTTTAAAGCCTTGAATTCAACTTTAATGTCAGTTAAGCGCTCTGTACTCCGCTCTATGCAATACTAGAACAGAAGTTTTGGTCCATCTCCGATATTTACTTTCACTGTAACGCCAATGGGTTTCTAAATACCTTAGCAGGTCGCTGTGTTTAACTTTGTGACAAATTTAATCAAGCTCCGTTTGGTTGTCTGCAATGGCTGACAATACGGTTTCTTGAAGATAAAGGGGTGTAACGTCACACTCGATGCGGCAGATTAAGTGGTTGCATAATTGTTACATTTTTTAGATTTTTTAACTTTGAAATCAGATTTTCGACCAAGGAAAACTTGAGGGTTAAACGAATTATGATTTACTGGATTGTAAAATGGGAACGGCACCGACTTTTCCGCGGAAAACTCCACAGTTCTGCACGACGACGAATTTTTAACATAAAATGATGCAACCTTAGCAGTTGTTTATTCAAGAGCGGTTTAAATCCGGCACTGGGCCCATAACTTAAAGAATCGGTACGGTAACACAACGGTAAATTCTCGAAAAACATTGTTTGCAGGCGGAAGCACTGAGCGGAAGCTTTCATGGGGAGGCATTCCAAATCACACGTCTGTAGTCGATTAAGTCTTGGGAGCATATATTGTAATGGCCGCCCACTACTAATTAATTGCTTCTATTAATAAAAATATCTAGAGCCACCATACATATTATTTTTAATTCTGGGTTCGTCACAAATCAGATAACTAATTTTGGTTCTCAGGGATAATTAAATGAGCGGTCTAGTGATATGCTTGACCTGAATGATCGTACGCCCCTATTTATAATGTAATCTACTTGCAACTTGAATTATTGTTGGCTAACTCATAGCAGAACAGAGCGCTTATTCAAGGTCAGGGTTCACAATTTTAGATTTAAAATTTTGATCGCAGGCCTATGGTGCGTAGGTCAAAAGCAACCTAAATGCTACAACGGAGCTAATCTGTCATATAATTTTACGTCTTTATGAAAAACTAGCAAATGCAGATCGTTTTCGTGTTTGTGATATGAATTACTACTCAATGAGCAAATTAAATAGGTAAGTTTTTTATTTTCCCGCTTTTTTATAGCGTCGGTTGATCGTGTTTTGTTTCTAGCCAAAACCCTCCACTTCGTTGATTCGAAATAATGACGTCAAGGAATCCTAACCTCAATTCTGTACTTCTAAATTCTCAATTTGAAGCTACGGAAGCTATTAAATCGCCGTGAATCTGCCAAGCAGAGATGCTATTCCACTCCCGGGTAAGTTTTACGGTGGTACATGTACAATTTTGCTTCACAACTAACCTTGCAATTTTTCCAGGTGCTGTCCGATGATGTCCGGAGAGGTGATAATGTGCCAGATCTTCTCTCAGCGAGCAGGAACCGTGGTTCAGGCCTTGGAGGAGCTGGACTGGTGTGCCGCCGATGTAGCCACGAAGTCAGGGACCTCGGAAACCGCCTCTTGCTGTTAAACGTAGGCCAAAATAGGATGGCGAACGTCGCTCGGAAGCCGTTGTGGATCGGAAATATTTTGTAGTGGCCGATTTTAAAACCCACACTTGTGCTTGAACACTGCTATGTCGTGAACACTCTGGTAAAGTTTCGGAACTGTATTTTAATATTTACTATATAAAAATTATATTTTTCTGGGAGAATAAAACTGGCCTGTCAGTAAAATTATTTTATTTTTAGTTGTTATTAACAATTGCACATCAATACAAATAGGAAATCAACTCTGTTCAATTGACCTTTTTAACAAATAAATTCTTAAAATCTAACTAATTTTACAATTCTACCTTATTTACTAAATTGTCCTTTGATTTTTGTAATCATTGTCTTACATTATCACTCGCGTTGCACCGTTTTAAATGTCTTTTCATTCACTTATTGCACTGACTCATGTTTCTTTTCGCGCACATCTTCTTTTGATCACTTCTGAATTCAATTAAATGTCCATTTCATTGTTATACTTGCTAATCAATAAACTGTTTGTAAATTCAGCAAATTTCCAATATTGTTGTTCCATTTTCCTTTTTTATTTATGATTTGCCTTTAGCTTTGACCTCACTTCGTGCTCGTTGCACCCTGCTTTGCCTTCCTCCACATTACCTTATTATGATATGCTCACAGAGAATTGTTATTAATGAATTATGACTTGCAAAATACCCTCGACCAGCATTTACTAATTATTTTCATAATCGATTCATTCTTACAAATTTACATTGATTAAATAGAACATGAATCCAACCTCTATGATTTGAGCTCTGCCTTGTTCTTTATGTTAGGAGAATTAATTTATTTATTACTTGCATAGCTTTGCACATATTATTCCTAAATTCAAGTCTGATTAATTTTTATTTTATTGCAATTAGATGCCATTTCTCAATCTAAGCTTGTCTGAATTATTCATTATTTTGTTGTGCTGTTAGAAGTGAGACTCAATATTTTGTTTGTTCCGATTGTAGTAACGCAATATCTTCTTGGCCAATATGGTTTTACTTAGGTCAGAAAGCAATAATTTAGAATAATTTCTGTTTATTCCGCGCATCTTTTGCAGACGAGACATATGGCTTCTACCGGTAGCAACCTAAGATTGCAGAGAAAATCGGTAAGATTCTTTTATGACACAAGTGTTTCAGAGAACTGCAGTTACATAGCGGTGATTCCAAAAGATGACATTAGCGTTCCAATTATGAATTTTTAAACGTACTGAACAACCTTTATCAATTTATTCGGCATCATGAAAAGTACTTGAGGCCAGACATGTGCTGTGAAGCTAAATGTATTACATATTAAGTTGTTAGGCTAGTGTGAAAATTGACTCCGCCACTGTTTCTTACAGGAGTATTGCGGACGTGGGGTAGATTAATAGTGGGCAAGCGATCATCAAGCAGAGCGCTTTATGCGTATGAGCGTGATTATCTTGGAATATAGCTGCTTGAAAAGCCCTACTGTGTTAATTTTAGTAAATTACTACCTTTGTCGGGTATTTTCAGCTTCCAAAATGCAGCTTACTAATCAGAAGTTCTGATTCCGTCTTTTTTGAGGGTGGTGACATTTTGTTACGGTATTAAAACAGCTTTACGACACCCACCCAAGGTGAGCATCGCACCACGGAATCAGTCCTGGAAAACTGGCACACTTGCCCTGAGATTTGCTAAAAACAGACTAAAGGCCACGGCTGGAACGCTCAGGGAGTCGGGTGTGAGTCACACGATACGTTTTGGGCAAGCGTGTTGATGCATATATAGGGTACGTCAAAATTATAAGGGCGCCACCAAACCTGACTTTAAATGGGCTCGGGTAACCGGGCTTGGACGAGGCAACAAGTACGCTAGTTGCTACTGGATAAGGGTACTCGAGAAGTTTCGAACTCGGATGACAAAATCGATAATTTGAGGTTTGAATCGTTAGTTCGGGTTTGTGCTGCCACTGCGGGGGTGGCCGCTCCACTTACCTGCACACTCCACTACTCAGAGGTCGTCGTACATCTAATCGTGACACTAGCTGTTTATTCTGAAAAAGTAAAGCATGCAGGGGTTGTACACAGTAATAAGCCCCGCGCTTGCACAATTGTCTATTGAATGACGTTATACAGGATCAGGCAACGAATGGGTCACCATACTAAACCTAGGGCTTAACGTAAACCCCAGCTGGAGGTAATCGCACTATAACTAAAGCGTACAAATGTTACACACAAAAACAATATCCAACTAGAATGTTACAATAAAGCGTTCGAAACGCCTAAAATTAGCAACGCAGCGAAAGTCAATGTTTGCACAGTTACAAACCAAGAATGTACTACTGAATGAATGCGACCAAAGTCCATCGCTTACACGGCACATTCGCGTAAAAGGGGGTCACTAAGTTACATAATCTCTTTAAATGGTACCTGGTATTTATTCTGGACTTCTCCTGAGCAGTACGGGTGGCAGTCAGCAGCGCCTGCAGCTGCAAGCACATCTCCTTGGGCAAATATTCCGCCGGATAATGGCGTAATACTTCTTTTCACGACATGGCCCGACGTAGCCTCCAACAACAACGCCAAGAAAAACGCGCTCACAACACGACACGTGCGTCACACACAAGAGCTTCCTGCCGACCCTCGTTTAAGGTGAAACAGATTATCAAACACTTGCTGAAGCAGCACGAGACGGGAAAATGGCTGGCGTACCCGCCATGGCGGGAACGCCGGGCCAACACACACTCTGCGACCTCTTTGATCAACGGCCTGAGCTGAACTGCTAAGCAAGAAGCGTTACGACGCCGGAAGTGGCGTGAGCCAAAACGGCGTTACCACGTGACTCTCGACAGCCAATGGCGATGCGCCCAATAAAACAAATACGTTCCGGGTGACAAAAAGAGCGCGAGGCCTCGCAGTCGCACCAACAGCGTAATTTCTAGAAGGTTCAAAAATCTTGCGAGTGTTAACACACGGCTGTCAAAGTACCAACAAAGGGGTGCCCCAGATGACGAGAAATACTGCGCTTGAGGACAAATATGTCCAAAATCATTATTATGGAATTATGCGATGAAGCCAAATAAGTAACTAAAAGGGTTTAACATACGGGCATGCTGCCCTAAAGCCTAGGTGGCCAATTAAAATACGGTTGGGTGCCAAAATGACCTGACAGTTTCATGTATCAGATATATTTGAAGGAATCTATGATGGCCCCATTACAATCTTTGCCATTACCCTTTATATTGAAGCTCTGTGAAAATCCCCCGTGAGGGTACAGAAATTAATTGCTATCTACGTTGATCGGATATAAATCTTGGGGTTGCGAGACTAAAAGCTTTTAGCCTGAATCCCATCATAAGATAACTTCAGTTATGGTAGCTCGCACCGTCTATGTAGTAGTCAGCCGCCAGGGAGCATCTTCGATACCATCGTCGTGGTATTCCACTCGTCAGAGCCCATATGTTGCCCCATCTACCCTCTTTGGAGCAAATCATCGTTCACAGAAGTCCACCACATACCCTGGAAGACGTCTTTGATTAGAAAGGCAATATGTGTCTAACCGGGATTGTAACTCAGCATGATGTTGTGCAAAGTTCACGAGTTATAATAAATTCTTGGGGAGTTTCTACCATGCTAGAATGTACCTTTATACCTCTTCTCTTTTAGCAATAATTTAATTGTTTCTCGTACCTAAAGTAATTCAAGTATTGTTGTTGAAATGTTACCAGCTCAACAAATTTAATCAAGTGCTAATTCTATAACATCGTGACGTCACCGTTGGAGCTTTTTCAGGATAGCAGTGTAACGTTTGCTCCTATGCATTATTTTTTTCGTTAAATCATTATTGAAATATACAGGGTGATTTTAAAATGTTTCGCCAAACTTCGAGGTATTATTCTACGCATCAAGGCAAGTAAAAAAGTCCAAATAAACATGTGCCCGACAATCGCGCGTTTTCGAGTTACAAGCAATTTTTAAATTTGGGAAATAGATCGTAAACTATTAGAAAATATTAAGGTGGCTGGAATACTTGCTATCAAAATCAAACAAAAAACAGTTGATGATGAACTCCCAGGCCTTTTAAAGGATGTGCCTTTACAATTACGCCAAGGGATGTGGTGTATGCACCTATCGCAAGTTTTTGGCGAGCAGTGGATAGGCCGAGGTGGGCCTATTCCATGGCCACCACGCTCCCCAGACCTTTATCCGTTAAACT
The DNA here is from genome assembly GCA_940337035.1 of Agriotes lineatus. NCBI lineage: Eukaryota > Metazoa > Arthropoda > Insecta > Coleoptera > Elateridae > Agriotes > Agriotes lineatus. The sequence continues at coordinate 158,930 of CALNHX010000642.1, forward strand.
TGTTTCTTTGGGGATATTTAAAAAGCCTCGTGTACACCACCCCCATTAATACAGTAGAGGAGTTAAAGCGGCGTGTTAACGATGTCTGTCAAACTGTTAGAGGAATGCCAGGTGTTTTTGAAAGAGTAAGAGAGTCATTGCGGCGGCGATGAGACCTCTGTGTGGAGATGGGAGGTAGACATATCGAATATCTACTACTCTGAAGAAGGTTTGATTTCTCAAATTCAAAAATTGCTTGTAACTCGGAAACGCGCAATTGTCAGACACTGTTTATATGGACTTTTTTACTTGCCTTGGTGTGTAGAATAATACCTCGAAGTTTGGCGAAACATTTTAAAATCACCCTGTATATATAATTTGCATTTGCATTACCCTGGAGGGGATCAAGCTATGTGCGACCTCGCAGCAACTCGCAGGTATAGCGCATCTCTACCGTCTATTATTTCGTTTCTGCCAACAATTCTTGGTAGAGAGGGTTCAGGAACCTTAAGAAATAGAAAGAGAGAATTTTAACTGAAGAAGCCTCAGCCCCAGATGGGGCTGCCGGGAGAGACTTGAAGTCGCTCTCGTTTCTTAAAAGTAGCGAGTTCCAACGTGGTAGTTTGCGAGCGTTGTTTTATTTAGCAGAAAGGTTCTCTTTTTCCACAATCCAGTCCGAGGACGAAATTCGTTTCAAACACGCTGTAGCACCGGTCAGTGCACGCTGTAACCTCTTCCGAACTTCGCTGATGCCGCTGTCTCGCCGATCGTACGAACGCAATAAGCTTTACCGAAAAGGCTGTAGATAACCTCTGGTACCACTGTGTTGGCAATCGTGCGAACATGATAAGCTTTTCCGAAAGCCCCTACATCTATCACTCATCTCTATCACAACCTGCAGCTAACGCTAGGCGCCGTTGTATCGCTGATCGAACAAACGTGTCTAGCTTGTAAATATATCTAACGAGAGTCCAAATGAATTTAAGAACCGCTGCAAGTAGTGAATCCAGAAAAATATTGCGCTCGCCCTCTTAAGAGGGGCATTCCGAAATTTGTGTTTAAAGTTAAAGGAAGCGTTTAAAACTCACGTAAGACATCTGCAGTTCTTACCAGATCTCTGGCTTGAGCTACCAAGAGGCTTAAACGTAACAATGCTAGAACTAGAATAAGTAACCTGAGTTGTTACAATATTACCCTTGTAACTTGAAAGTTCAACATATAATGTATGTATTAAGTAGGTATATATTATGTTTAGCTGCATTGTTATGACGTCATGTAGCCGATTCTATGAAAGTAATACGCGTTAACAGAAGGAATTTTTATTTGGTTTTCTATGTGCCTCCAGAAACCAAATTAGTCAGAATCATTTGTGCTCGTCAACTAACCCACCCTCCGTATCTCGTTGAGCTGGCTGGTCCCTTTGTCGTTGTTACCAGGTATTAGGTATTGTGTACATGCAACAAAAATGTCCTTTGCTTTTGTATGCTTTTCTACCTGTGGTAAGCTTTTGGTTTTGTCGCAGCCCGGTGGCAGCCATGATTCCTATCTTCGAGCCCGCGTTCCAGGAAAAATGTTTTTCCAGTCGAACACATGTGAAGCATTTTGCTTATCGGACGACGTGACGTCACGAGTAGGCCAAAACCCTTGCTTTCTGCGGTCGCAGCTGTAAGGTGGAGCTAATTAATGTATGTTTATGAATGTTATCTTAATAGAGTTCTTACATTTACTATAAATTTCATTTGTGCGCAGTTGCGCTTAGTCTTGTAATGAGATAAGCTTTCAGAGACCACGGTAGGTTCAAATTCTGGAGCTGAGCACGCACATCTTTCATCGCCGAGAGGGATTTTTCCTAGTTGAGTTACTCATTACATCACAGGCAGACATACACCAGGTGGCGCTCTTTAGTTTAATACGAATTTGTCTCCGTATCTTTTTAGGTATAATTGTGTTGGAGACCTCGAGTAATTTGGCTTTTATTTCAGTCTAACACCCACCTCTCATGCTGAGCTACTGGATCCCTTTAAGCTTGTTGCATGTGGTAGGCGGAGTTTCAATAATTTAATTTGTTAAATTGTATATAATGTGTTATTAGTTTTCAGAATCATTAATTTCCTTCAGAAATCACAGTGTCACTGAAATTATAGCAAGCTTCTCACTAGAAGAATGTGAAGCAATTTTTATACAAGGAGTATGTTTACTGAATTCGTTAGATATTAAGTGAATCATACGAAAAATTCAAAAGCACCATCAGTTTTTCAATTATAGAGAATTTTGGAATAATTATACCACCTCTTTTCTAGCTTATAAATCTTCAAGTCTCTTTAGAAGCAAGTAATGTTGCAACCAAATATATCGAGCACCTAATAGGAAAAAATACGACCTTTAACGTATCACTGATCAACAAAATAATCGTTCTTTTAATTTATATTGATGGAAACAGTCTAGACTAAGCAACTCCTTAGGGAACGTTAATAAACTTTCTGTATAGATACACGCTTACCAAAGAAATGCGTGAAATAGCAAGTCGTGAGAAGTGATGACAGCCCTGCAAGAAGTAGGAGAGTGCTCGAAAACTTCAAAGAAGTGTGTAAACTGACACCCGCTGTTCAGACACGGAGTTTATTGTTTCCCCCTTTCTTGGCAGGCATACAACAGCCAGATATTCTTTAAGATAGAAACATTAATTATCCTTTTTTGCGTTCGTCAGTTGAGTCTACTGTTTTCTTAATTGCTTAATTTAAGGGGATAGAATTTAAAACTTTCATTACAATAAATTAGAAATACTTCATAAATTGATAGTTGATGTTCAGAGGTTAGAAGCAACTTCAAAAATATGCAAAGCATTTTATCTCTAAAATAAGGCAATGCCATAGGTCAAGACAAATCCTCGTCCTCTAAAAATCTGCGACCCCGATTTCACACAAAGAACTGAACGTCGCACTTTCCCTGGGAAATTGCAACATAGTCAGGGGCGAGCGATCTAATTTGAAATTTAAAATTGATAACTGTTGGTCTTGAGGAGCAGTTTGAAAGAGGTTTTTCGTGAGAGAAAAAGACACGAACAGCGCTTTCGCTTTAGCAACGCCCCGCTTATTCACTGTTAACTCCGATGTCTTGATCTTGTTTTAATTAAAGCGTCCCAGGACTGAGCTTAACTAGTAACCCGGACCTGGGGTTGATTTTGTGGGATTACGATGAGGCTGTGGGCGATTTGGTTGTTCTTATAGCAGTCTGCGGTTTCGCGCAAATTAGGAAACTCATGATTCTTGCAATTTGGGCCACTCTTAATCTTAATTATAAAGTTTTCGTACAGCTGTATTTTGAGTGTGAGGTTTGGACAACTGTGAATAGACTTAATATGGCGTTTATTAATTAATTAAAAAGGTGTAAACACAATTAGATCAGAAAATGATTAGACGTGATTGAGTGGTGCTGTATAGTACAATGTGTGCTGAATGTCATTTATACAAACTGTCAGACAAAATATATATGAATCAGCCAGGGTAGTAGGTGAAATAAACTATGATATTGAAAGAAACGAAGGAATCCAACAAGTATGTGTCCAATTTGTAAGTATTCAAAAACATTTTACTGTATTTAAAGCCCAATAATGCATCCACGTCGGCAATGAACGTATAAGCAACGTTAGAAACGCCAACGACACCCTTGTTAACAGCGAATGAAGATGAAATCCAGGCTAAAAAAGAGTTGCATATAGTAAGACATACGGATTGAAAAACTATCTCGAAAAGACAAAAATAATCATAGTGATCACCAAAAAACGCTTTCCAAAACCCTGAAGTAAGATAGAAGGCGATCAACAAAATTCAATCAATGTGACTGCAGTGCAGAAATAGGGCCAAGAATAGAACAGACTGTTACATCTTAAAACGACTTTTACGACCTTAAAACACTTTGAGGATAGTCTAAAGGTGTCGTTAGAATACGTTAATGTTCAAAAAACAAAACTTGAATCACGCATCAACTTGCTGTAACAGACGGTTGACCGGCTATTCGCTCAGGGAGAAGGAGGATTCGGATCAACACGATGTATTTTAGAGCGAGATGTTGTCACAATAGGGTTTGATTGTAATCAAAATAAGGGGAAAATGAGCGCCACGAATTTCATTGAGAGAATGGGGGAGAAACCTTTCGGCCGGCCCTCGTAGGGATTCGAAGTCAGAGGACCAACGCTTCACTTCGACGGTCTTGTGCGACGTTTCCGCTGATTGGCGACCTACTTTGCTAGTCTCGCCGGTCACTTTACAAGTAATAAATCTAAGAAAGAATAACACATGCACATCAACACCTATAAGTATCATACATAAAAGCCGAGGAAGTTAAAACGAATGTAAATCTATTAAAATGTAAGGATGTAGGTAAATGTTTGACATGAATAGTTCTGAAGGGTGTTAGATGTTAGTAACTCTAAAATTTACATAACAACGATAGGTATGGCACAAAAGTACAGTGGTTACATGGAAACAACAGTGGCGAACAAGCGGCACAAAAATTCTATATGATATGACGCAACAATGATGATACTTTACTCTAAAACTAGGTTACGCGATTCGCTTTCAAATATAGCTATTGCTACGTATAAAATTACGTCACTTTAATGCCAAGACAAGTGTGTCGCATAAACGCTCTAAGGTACACAGACGAGCGAGTTTCGGAATGGGACTGTATTAGTTATGTAGTCCTGCTGTTTCGAAAACTCTTTGTTGCGGTTACCTATAGGTGCAAGGCTAAGTCGCTTAAATATAAATTTAAAAATATTTAATACAATTTAGTGAAACATATTTTTAATATGTAGCATTAATATGTTCTTCAAGACGTTATAGATGCAAGCCAGGGTGTTTATAATCATTATATGATACACTTGGCAACATTTCAGGAGACACTGCTTTACACCATTCTAATGAAATAGTTTCTTAAAGGTAACTGCTTAAATAAATAAAGCGTTGTCTGCAATATCCACAGTGTAGCTTTATTGCGTTTCCAAGAGCCGCAAGTGAGGAGTTTTCTGTGTCCTTTTGCTTTAGCTACATTTTGTACACTTTATATAGCACTGCTACACTATATACGCAATTGAGTGTTGTGAAAAAGGCTCTTAAAATCGTTAATGTGTGGTTGTAAACAGGCCACCTAGAAAAACATGGCGCTTTAACTGAAACCTTTTATGTATATTTCATTTACTACACTGAACATAGAAGACAAGATTTTTATTATTGAAGGACCTATAAACATTCTTCTAAAGTACCTATGTAATGTGAATACGATACGCTGAAAACGTAAGTTGTTTAGGTTAATTATTAATTTCTGTATAAAACTTTGAACAAAACTAATATAAACCTTAACTACCAGACACTAAAGCGTAACGTTTCCTTGTCGCAGAGAAAATACAGCCGCAGCAACTCTTAACTTGAAGTTCTGACTGTCTTATGTAATTTTTGATGTTTATGGCTATGCTTTATGTTGCTTTCCCGGATGTCCCAGTAGACCCATCTTTAAAAAAGTTAACTCAGCAACAGATACACTTACAACTTTTTATGAAATTGAAAAGTTTGTGAGCTTGCTTAATGCTTTTATTTTTACTTAGCCGCTGGTGAAATGGAAGCTAACAAAGTGTCTCAACAAAGCGCTTTATAAACTGATAATCCATGTACTCCATGTTTACACTTTGTTTATATTAGCGTTGGTTTTAAGAATTTCTACTTATAGATGTTTAGTATGTCTTTATAAGGTTTAGTACAGGTACTTATTTGTTTTAGTATAGCAAAGCTATATTAAATTTTTTTATTGAGATATTAGAAGCTGGGTTGTTTTCTTGTAGAAATATAAGGAGAGAGGTTTTGAAAGACTAAATTCTCATAAGCGAGTCCTGTACCTACGGCATAAATAAATTTGACATGTTGGGCCAGTTCATATAAGTTTTAAGGTAGATATTGTACTGGTTCGGGCTCTTACTTTGTGTTACTTATTAGTATATGTTTACAAATTATATTTTTATTAATTTAAATTGCCCTGTTTATATTATTTGAATAGCAATAGTTATCCTGTTTGCTAGCTCCCGAAAATCAGGGGTGGATTCTTTTTATCTAGATTGCTTATTCTGAAATTTGATATTCTGATGTTAATTTTATTAAAAGCAAAAATAACTTCTGACAAATGATATGTCAAACAAATTTGAAAATTCAATGACAAACACCAAATCGTTACATTCGCCACACAACAATATCAAACAATAAGTAATTCCTTAATAATGAATTCACTTTTTTAGTCTTTATTTTCTTTCAGTGCTTACCTAATACCTAGAATCGCCCACCTTTCACTCGAACTTATCAATGTCCCTGATGTTAACCAACTTGCTCTACTTCGCCAACGACTACGACTACAACTGCTCCAGTCAACATATTTTATTCAATTATAAATTCTATTTTCTTTTCTAATTACATACACATTATTCATATTCCCAATTCATATTAAAATTTAACCCTATAATATTCAACTATTGTAATCCTTTAATCCTATTTTAAAATTGATTTTTATAACCCTGTATTCTTATCATTACAATATGTAGAATTACTAAATGGCGTTTTGGGAATATTTTGGAACATCCTCTGGAACCACATCGCACGTCGTCCTAAGTAGGATACCTGAGAAACTTTTTGAAACCAGGAATTTTCCTTTTAGTACAGTGGAAATAGGACTGAAAGTGGCATAATAGGGAATACATGGAGAACCAGTGATTTTTATTAATAGAAAGGTTGACAGTCACTGCCGGTCCATTTAATGTCAGCAATTATGATTTGAACACCGATGAACCGATTTTATAGTTAAATTTCCTAAAAGAAAGTATTGAGAATATAACACTATAAAAAATATTTGACCGAAGATCAGACTTCGAGTGGTATTTAGTAAGACAATACCTCGAACCAATTTACAAAAAGTAAAAAATAAGAATTAGAAATATTCATCTTAAACAATTAAAAAGAACAATTATTAGAATCACTATTACGACAACCTTCTGCCCCGGGGGAGACAACTTCTGTTAAACTTGAACTAAACAGAGAAAAAAATTGTTGCAAGAATTTTTATCGTAGACGTATTACAGCATAGAACGATTAATACGATCTTAAATTACTTTGGGCATAGTCTAAATGGATCGTCAGGACACGTTAATCTTCAAAAAGGCAAAGCTCACTCTAATCACGCATCAACTTGTTGTAATAGATGGTTGACAGGATATTGCTCAGGGAGAAGGGAAAGTTCGGATCAACGCGACGTATTTCAGATTCTAATTAAAATAATGGGGGCCCCACTAATTTCATTGATAGAATGAGGGAGAAACATTTCGGCCGGCCCTCGTAGAAATTCGAAGTCAGAGGACCGACGCTTCGCTTGGACGTCTTGTGCAACGTTACTATTAATACATCCATTAATATTGTTTTGTAGTTGATTTCTTTTTGAGTTTTTCGCATCATGCGATGTTTTAAACTCTACATTTTTAAAGGGCTCAAAATTTACATTAAATTTTAAGCGGCCAGCCTGTAAATTTATGCATGAGGACTGATCTAAATCTAGGAAAAATTAGCCCCGAATCCCGAATGTATGACACTATAATAAGATAAAATTATATAAACCTATATTATTTATTTATCGTTTATCATTCATCATCGTAAAAAACGTTATAGTGTGAAATCGAATACGTAATAAAATCATTTATCTTACACTACCTACTTTATGGAATAGCTTTAAATGATTAAAAACTACTACTATTTACGAGTGACTAAAGTATGTTATTATACACTCCACCAATTCTATGATAGTTGACAATTTGTACCGTTTTAGAACTTTCTTGTGTAAAAGTCGTTACAGTAAATCTCGTAGTTCAGACGTGAGGATTGCCATTATGGGCTCATGAGAATTACCACACTCGCGCTTATGCGCTTTTTATAACACTTTTTTTCTATTTTTATAAGAGCTAAAGGTGAATTTAGTATAAAGCTGATCTTAAATGTATACATTTCGCAAGACCTTGCAGCTTGCATCATCAGAGTGAAAGTCGCACTTTCGACTTTCACTCTGATGATGCAAGCTGCAAGGTCTTGCGAAACGTTAGTGAATATGGATGCACAAACAGCAAAACGGCCAAATCTGCCTAAGTATCCTCGTTCTCAAGATACTCAAACAACACGAGCCACCAAATAGCATGGCCATCGCGCGGGTTTTTGCTCGACTTCACAAAGTGCAAGGCACATTAAGCCAGAAAATGCTGGGTGTTCACATACAAATACTACGCGGTCTAAGCCGAAATTCTATGCTAAAAAGAATAATTATTTAATATTAACAGTTTTGTACCACACAATTAGCTAAGCGTCGTAGGTCGTTATTTTATTTAACTCATTTTATTACAGCAAAAATTGCACTTTACTACAATGGCACTCGGTACACTACGGGGCAAAAATGCTGACTAGAAGAATTCACCCTTAACAAAATATTTGTCCGACTACACTCAGGGAGATGGGCGTGGTTCTATCTGACCAGGGTGCTAATTAGGGCGAAGTTCCATTGCAACAGGTGACTCCAGACAAGTAAAAAGAAAAGGGGTGTAAGGGCGCCACGAGTTTAAATGGGGTGGGGACGAAATTTTTGCAATAACCTGTGTAAACTCGAATTCCTGGATTATGCGCTATCGGCAGCGTTTCTACGAGGGCCCTCCAACTGCTTTGGGGACCTGCTTTCGCTGGTTTAAGCAGTTTGCGTCGATCCGTTTTACATAAGTCTTGACAGCTAGGAGAAAATCACAAAATTGTCGTAGAACGCATTATACAGAATCAAATTTAAATTAAGTATACGTCTATTAATGATAAGCAAGTTGAATGTACAAATACATCTAGATCAATAGTAATTTAACTATTGGGGTTAGTAGGGTTATATTTAAGTGTAGATGTCAATAGGTTGGAGAGCGACTGAGGGTCGCGTCCGCATATAAGAAGAACATCGGTACAAATATAATTATCTGGCGTACGTAATCAATCGCTGCACAACAGAAGGTCGTGTCCGTACAGAACAACGAGTAATGCTACAACAACTTAAAAACTAATTAACAGTTAATTTGGGGGGGGGGGGGCGAATAAACCTGCTGAATGAAGTGTAGTTGGAGTCATCTCACAGAGCGGACGCTGGAACGAACGACTAGAAGAGGATAGCGTCGAAAGCCGGTAGTAGCGGAGGCATGCGGGAAATCCTGCGACAACGAAGATACCTGGGAGGTTGACCACCTAACACAACGGGGCAGCGAACAGATCCTTGCACGAGCAAGTACCACAGGAGCACGTAACGACAATTAGTGCCCCGAGACAAAGACTTAGGTATCCTCGAGCCGGTTTCTTTTTAAAATCCGTAACAACGGTTAATGCGACGACACGATACAACAAACCCATTTATGCTGGATTGAAACGTACGGTCACCTTTCCCGACGGGTTTATCACTGCGTCTTTGTCACGTGGTACACCACTGAACTACTCGATAGTTACAACCCCAAACCTTAAAGATTCGACGGTTAACGGGCACACACACACAGCTTATAGCAGTCATCGAGGGAGCCTCGAGAGAACGTTCTCGAAAGCACCTACAGTGGGCTTCAACGACCGAAGTCGTGGAGGCCGGTTACACAGAACAATTCGGATTGGCTACGTGAAGTCAACTGCCACGAGAAAAGACGCCACGCTACCGGAATTGAGTGGGGAGGCGCAAGGGCAGGACGCTAGTATGCTCCGTTTAACTAATAACGTGCAGACATCTGTAACGCACATAATCACGTCATGATAAGGGAAAAGCTTGTTGCCCACAAAAATGTACAGCTGAACGAACAAGTTGTCAACCGTCTGGATAAACGACAAGTACGGTTGCTATCTCTCTCGCTCTTCCACTTAATCAACCGATTCATTCTAACGCCGCAGAATCAAAAATAGACTATATTGGAATCAGGGGAAGGCGTTGTAGGTAGGCACAGGATTTGAAATGAGGTCTACGAAATCGAGTGGTCTGAATTCGGGAAGAAAACGCAGGACTTTTACCTGGCCTTAAAAATGTATTAAAGTGTTTAAGGAACTACTGAATAAATTCCAAATCTGACCAAATATTGAACTATCCTGATTTTGAAACGGGGAACAAAACATTACAACGTTTTATTAATTAAAGTCGCTTCGCGAGAGGGAACATAATAAATTACTTAAATCCGATTATTATCTTAACGTAAAGGCTTTGTATTTCATAAATTTAGAAAGGCAAAATGTCAAGTTAGCTCTGAACATTTAATTGTTTTTTATTATTCAAGCCTTATTAAAAATTGTAGCCGGCTGGTAGACAGTATAATACTTCTTTGTGAGAATTATTTGAATCCAAGAAGAGGCTTAGTATTCAGTCATTAAACTCTAAAATTGAATATAATGTTGGTACCCTCGATGAACATTCGTTTAATTCTCTGGAAACTCTAGAAAAAGTTAAAAGTGAAGTATTGCCCGTGATAACTTATGTAGCAGAATATCTCTCCATTTCGGCCGCCGGCGACAAATTCTGTATCTCGGATACCGATTTACCATTGGAGCATATAGAGGATATGAGTCCACGTGTACCACGGCCTGGACTCGCCTACTTTTGCCAGCCAGAACATATGATATCATATCATAGGCGTATCAGATTTTCTGCAACTTCTATTTAAATCGAATAAGCAAGGCGTTCCTTACTATACAACGATCATAGAGCGTACATTATTTGACAATGAAAAGTTTATTAGCTTTGTAGAGCCCAATCCATGACTTTAAATACAGCACTTCTGGACTAATTCGACAGAAACAAAGAACAGCAATGCTAGGTCCATAACAGCACGGCACTGTAAGTGACTGAAGGCCCGCGTCTGAGATTCAGTCGCCGTGTCTGAACAGACTCAGATTCTGTATCCCGCATACCGAATCTGGGAAACGGAATCCCGTGTGTTCAGGGCCTAAGTGTATACGCGCGATAAGTGTACGTACATGTGTGTGCGCGCGATAATAATGTGCTATACGGGGACTAATCCACGCCAGCAACTGGATCCACAAACTCTCTGGAAGGGACAGCTATACTCCATCAGGAGTGTTACGCTTATATATATATATATATATACTAGTTTGTTGAAAAATATTTTTGCTTTGTATGCTGTATTTGGTCACTTACGGGGAGCTAGCCAACAATCTGTTAGCAGAATTATAAAAAGAGTTTTGGTAGCATTCGCCGAATATCTTGGGGATTTCATTCACTTCCTAGAAACTGAGTAGAGGCACAATATAGACTCAGCAGTCTTCAGCCACTCTGTGTTCTTCATTTGAGTCATCGTTGCATCGGTCCTTTTGTCTTCAACGATTTTGTAGTGCGCCACTAAATTTGCCAGCATCAATTTTTCTTTTTGCGTGTAGGCTATAATTTCTACCATCAACTCACGTTTGTCAAACAATTCAGCAGGCCGTGGGGTTATGTATGACAATAATGACGCAGAGGGCAACGTAACAACGTGAAAGTTACTAGATTCCAGCGATATTCATTATCTTCGCCGAGAATTGCCGAAGTCTTGTTTATGACATACAACCGATACTGAGCATTCGTGAATACTTGAGATCGACTCCATTGAGCATTGCTCAAGCACAAGTTTGAGACTCGACTATGAGTACGGGCATTAGTATAATATGTAAGGAATATAACATTGATAGATATTAGAAATTATTTCTTTATAGTTTTGAAAAATACAACGACATTTCGATACCCTTCATTGGCGTCGTAAAAATAGTCAATACTTTTGGCATTCTTTTTAGTAATAATATACATTTCATATCATTTCCTTTTGCCTTTTCAGCTTCTGTAAACATATCTTCTAAAGATGTGATCAAATTTGTTTTGCCATGGTGTTGCTTTAGCAAAATATTTACATTCAAACAAGTCTTCGTCGCTGATATCTTTGAGGTAGGTCATTGCAGCCGGGTTGTATACGACCGGTTACTTATAAATTCTAAACAGAATGTTTTTGATACACATGTAAGTGTTTATATTGTTAAAACTCTCCTTCGTAGTATAATATTTCTGTTCAAATTTAAAAAAAAAATACTTTTTTGATTCAACTAATTTGTATTTGCAATCTCTTTAAAAATTATACTTGATTTCTATTCGTGAACGTTTTTTATAAGTTATAAAATAGTTTGTAATAACTATACTACTAAAAATTAAGCTGATTAATTTTTTGAATTCGCTAATTTTTAAAATTTTCCAATATTATTTATAACCAATTCATTGTTTGAAATTGTTTCAACAAATTCCTTAAAAACCCAATAAATGGTTTATTGCTCTTTGTATTTCTTTTATTTGCAATGAAATACGGTTTAGTTCCTGTAAAACATGAAATAAAAAAATTAACTCTTGTCTCAGAGGAGTAGGTTCACTAACTTTGTATTACAAATGCTTTGCTGCATGATAAATTAACCAGTATGGCAGATGCGTGACTTTGTATTTGACACGCCTATAAACTCAAAATTTAATGTACACAAAATGATTTGTTCGTCGGCGAAACTTAGCGTAAATTGAATTACAAACACCGAAAAAGGCAAGACCACATCGGTAAATGCTGCTAATTATGTGACGTAGCTTCCGGCTAACCTGTTTTGTTTCATATGACGTAGGTGACGTCAAAACTTGCAGTGCATTTGTTTAACTTCCGCCAATGTTGCTAAAGTCGGCTACCAACCACACATTTTAGGGACGCTATCTCGATTATTCGAATCTGGGCCGCTAGAATCACGTTCAACACCTCGTACGGTGTCCAAACTTGACAAACCCGACGGGTTATGGACCTTCGGCAAAGCTTTTCTGTGGAATTTACCTTTTAAAGGGGTGTTCCAATGCTGGCTCGCACAATAAAGAGACGCGACGGTTATTATGCGCTTGGTGGCGACTTCCTCCTCCAAATTTCTCCACCCAAGCACTCCTGAAGATCGTTTGCAAACGTAGCACACCAAATTCTCGAAAAGGGACGTTTAGGCCGGCACATTTAGGCGCGTATTATTAGGCGCGAGCTTTTAGGCGCGAGGTCTTTAGACGCGGACACTATTAGGCACATCTACGTTTAGATCCCGGAACTTTAGGCGCGGGGACAGTTAAGCGGCATGTGAACACGTTTCCGCATGGTTTGAACATATACTGTATTGCTTAATTGTAAATAGTTACAGAACTATCTTTTTCATAACAAGCGTAGAAACTAGTTATTTATGTGAGCGGTTTTCTTATGTCGGAACGTTTTCGACGACTAAATATTCATTTTACACGTGTTGCAATTTTCGTGTAAAAACTGAAATTTTGAATATTATATTTTAACATTTCTAAATGATTAATTTTATTATCTTAAACTTTCGTAAAGCATAGCTGTGCTGTTGTATCAGTAGGTTATCAAATCTATAGTGAACGGCAAGAAACTGGCCACCAAAACAATATGTAAATCTAAATTGACTTTCTTGCAATAAATAAAATAGTTAATTCTGTGCTCATTTTTGAACTTACTTATTTTTGTGTTAAATAAGCAATCAAAATTGCTGTGAGCAGTAAACCATTACAGTATATGTATATCTTGTACATAGTTATTATTACTATATCTACTATATGCATTACTATATGTAGTATACTTTCGATTATTGCAAGATATGTGTACAAATTTATTTATTTTAGTTGGTTAGTATAATTACTATGATTGAAATAGTTATGTTGCAGATTGTGTAGCGTAATTAATATAACACTTTACCAAAAGGTAGGTATGTAATTGAGTTTTTTAACTAAAGTGTTAATGTGCAAAATTAGTTTAACGAAAAACATCAACATTTAGTTTGTATAAATTCTTTGAGATGCCAAGAAACGGAAAAAAAATATTTTTATTAAAAATGTATTTTCAGTTTTCCAAAAGAAGTTGGTAAACCGTTCTACTAGTGCACATTCAGCACAAAATATGTTTTGAATGCTCAGTGGTATAACAGTTATTTCACTTCATAATATTGTTGAGTTATTTGTTCAGATGCTTACTAAGTTACTGAATAACGTAAAATATACATACAGTGTGAGTGTAAAGTATGGAACTATCGAAATAGAACTTTCAACTATTTTTTTTTGAAAGAAATCCTGGAACACCTCAATTTTTATTTTAAAAAATACATATTTTACTGTAATTGTCACTTTTAGATTGTCTTTTGTTTTTGAGTTATGACATTCGCGATATTTTTTTAGATGGAAACCCTAAATTTTTATGATGAATTTGGACACAGCATGAAATTGTAAGACCAAATACGCTAAAAAAGTATAGTACTGTATTTTGAAATTTTCGATAAAATCTCTTTTAAAGTATTAAAACAAAAATCGAATAAAAATCTAGTAGCCATGAAACAATGAGTTAGCCCTAAAATTATGACTGTTCTTTATAGTTTATCTGTTTTTGTTGTGTGCTCTTAATTAAATAGATAATGATGCAATATTTGAGTGTAAAAGAACGAATTGAAGTTTTAGTATTGAGGGGATCGGGTAACCATACGATTTTCTAGAAAATTTAAAAATACAGTATCATACTTTTTTTTAGCGTATTTGCTCTTAGAATTTCATGCTGTGTCCAAATACATCATACAAATTTAGGGTTTCCATTTAAAAAAAGTAACGCTAACGTCATAACTCAAAAACAAAAGACAACCTAAAAGTGACAATTACAGTAAAATACCTATGTATTTTTAAAAATAAAAGTTGACGTGATCGAGGATTTCTTTTAAAAACATTTGATAAAAGTTCTATTTCGATAGTTCCAGACTTTACACTGGCACTGTATACATATATAGTTAAAAAATACATCTACTTTTCATTGTAGTTATGTTTATTATGCGACATAATCTGTAGTGTATTTACTTCAATCACAGTAATCATACTAAACTACACTTATCTAAAGTATAACAATTCTATTTACATTAGACTGATTATACCACTCCCTCTAACATCAACCAATGAAAAACGGCAAAATGCATAGTTACGCATGTACTAACTTTTGATAATGTATATAGCAACTGACAGTCACATACCTTCCTGATTAATATGTAATAATCACACGCCTCCACAAACATCACGTTACTTGCTGTCAGTACAATTGTCATAACAATCACATTAACTGTACTTTTAATATTTAAAATACATTATTCAAACTTATTGACTCGTGATATAATCTAGCCGAATGCAAGTCGTGTCTTCTCGATTATCAAATCATTTCTGTTTCCACTCGATATATTGTTTTAGGCAATCACGCTCGTCCTTGGACTCGCGTAGTTGCCAAAACAATATATCTAGTGTAAACAGAAATGATTATTTGATAATCAAGAATCCACTACTTACATTATATATGATAATATATAGTACTATATTCCAGCAATTAATGTAATAACTATAAACAAGATATACATATACTGATTAGTTTTTTGAAGTAATAGCTTGTTACCATTGAAAACAATCGATCGGTTATAAATAATACCGGAAAGTTTTAAAAGTTAGTGAATTCCAATACATCAGCTTATTTTTTAGTAGTATGGTCATTATGAACTTACAGAAAGCTTGCTTGAATAGAAATAAAATATAATTTTCAGCACATTGCAGTTATTATAAATTACTTTTAATTTTCTTAATTTGAGCTGAAATATTATACTACAAAGGAGAATTTGAATAATATAACGCTTACGTGTGTAACAATAACATTCTGTTTAGAATTTATGAATATTCGGTCGTAAACAATCCGGCCAGAATGACCTGCCCTAAAGCTATCGGCTGAAATGCGACGAAGGCTTGTTTCAACGTAAATATTTTTCTAGAGCAAAATAGTGGCAAAATAAATTTGATTATATTGTCAGCAGATATGCTTGTAGAATTTTGGGAAGAAAAAACAATTATATGAAATCTATATTACTACTAAAACAATTATCAAAAATATAGGTTAAAAAATATAGACGTATTTTTTAAAATTATGAAGCAATAATTTTTATTATTTACCATTATTATATTTCTTCCGTATTATTCTAAAACACCTACCAGGTGAAAACTTTGTGCAACGTAACACTGCATGTGAGAAAAGAGCAGTTCTGTTGTGATAATTGCAAAAGTTTTGTAAATTGTAGAAATGCACAGTCGGTTTCCACTACTAAGAGAGTGTTAAAGCTGTGTTTTGTTTTTTACCCACTTGTGTAAGGGGCTTAATCGGGAGGAAAGGCAAATTATCACGGTAACTCGACGTGCAAACCACGGCAGCGGCGAAACTCTTCTCAATCTCATGATTTAAAATATCAGAAATTACTTGAAATCAGTGTTCAGCGTGTAGGCAATCTGATAACAATTCCCAATCGATAAGAACGGCTTTTAGTTGTATTGTGATGAGAAGTGTGACTCAGGGAGTAAGCCCGATAGCGGACGAAGTAGACCCGATACGTGGCGACTCAGATTGACGGGCACAGCTTCACTTGATTTTATGTAACTGATACGAGAGATTTGCTCAAAGATGATGCTAAGATTTTTTACACTTTACCAAAAAGAAAATCTCAAACGAATTTATCTTGACATCTTGCAAGAAATTTAGAACAACCCAAATCTTCCATAACTTACTATGAGTTGTGCAGTATGATATTAAAACTGAAAATTAAAGCAAGTACAACTTCAAAACTAAGTTAAAAAACCAAGTTGATCGTTTTCTTTGACATAAAGGGTGTCGTTCTGTAGTATTGGGTACCAGAAGGGTATGTGATGAAGTCAAATTATTACAAGTGCGTTTTAAAGACTAGATTTTTAGATAACAACGTTTTACAGCATTTAGACATCGTCCATATTCCGTAGATTTTGTTTCATGCCACTTTAATTTGTTTCCTAAAATGAAGTATGTGCTCAAAGGAACACCTTTTAACTCGGTTTTCTTACTTAAGAAAAATCGGCGGAGCTACTGAAGGGTCTGACGAAATTAAAGAAAAACAAGATGAGTTGGTAAGGCCTTTGTCAGTATTTCGGCACACTGTTACCAAGGAGCGGTATTTGTGATGCTCTCTTCGTAACTCCGTATTCTGTTAAACCAGTGTTTTGAATGTGTTATGATCGTTATAACGTTATGTTATACGCATGAGCTCTCCATATGTGCGACGCCATTAGCTACAAATAGTCTTCAAAGGATAGAGTAACCAATTATTGTCAGTCTTAGGTGAACAAAAAACTTTACTAATGCGCGCATGCACTTCAAAGACGCAACGCGGTATGCACACTGGTTGTTGGGGAGCTTCCAAGTTTTCCGCTATGTTTGGAAATTTCTGGTTGCGAGCTCGTATTGAACTGTAGTGGACTGTATGGATTTATTCTTCACTAAATTATACACTCGTTGAAAGCAAAGTAGGTAATTTATTTGCAAACAATGAATTAGCGTTTCTCGGAGTGGACCTGCCCGCGTGCAGTCAGTTTGACAGACGGAGCTTGAGTGGCGCGGGGAGGTAAGCTCCAAGAGTTCTGAAATGCGCATAGTACCATACGCAACTACAAGCGAAGCGGCAAATTTTATGAAATACTTAACATACCGCCCGCCTTGGAAAGGGTAACCTTTCAAATAGCAAAAGTACAAATTTGACATGTAACAGCTAGAGTAAAACATGTAAATAGATCAAACATATATAAAGTGCATAATAATACATAGATCTTAAGGTAATACAGGAAAACCCGAACAACGGAAAGCCAAAGGGCTGTACGAAACACTGCGCAAAACGCTAACGTGCTAGTTCACAACCCTAGGTAGCGGGCACAGCTTGGCGAAGGATTGCTTTACGATTCCTGACACAGTTCTCACTGACGCAACACGCGTAACGCCGTCAAGGCCAGGGTGCAGCTCGGTGACCCTGCCTAACCTCCACTTCAGAGGAGGAAGGTTGTCATCCTTGATGAGGACCATGGAACCCGGCTGGAGGTCCGAAGAGTGTGTGCGCCATTTTGTGCGCTGTTGGAGCTCTGAGATGTACTCCTTACTCCATCTTTTCCACACATTTTGGTGGAGCTGTTGTATCCTTTGGAATCTAGACAGCCGAGACTCGGCTATCTCAGTGACGTTGGGATCAGGCAGTGACACCAAAGGACGACCGATTAGAAAATGAGCAGGAGTCAAAGGCTGAAGGTCGTTTGGATCAGCGGACAAAGGGGACAGGGGTCGGGAGTTTAAGGCCGCTTCCACCTGTGCTAGCAAAGTGCTAAATTCATCGTAATTTAGACTAGCGTTACCTATAACGCGCCGTATGTGATGTTTGGAGGATTTAATTCCGGCCTCCCACAATCCGCCAAAGTGGGGACTGTGCGCGGGTATAAAATGCCAAGCTACCCCGTCGTTCGCGACTGATTCGGAAATAGAAAGGCCTTGTTCCGCAAGAAAATTGCCTAATTCGATTAATTCGGAATTAGCGCAGACAAAGTTAGTGCCATTGTCTGAATAGACATGGAGCGGTTTGCCTCGACGAGCTACAAACCGGCGAAAAGCCATTAAGAAGGTTTCAGTAGAAAGGTCAGCGACCAATTCAAGGTGCACTGCTTTTGTGACAAAACAAACGAAGAGACAAAGGTAGGACTTCACTAGTTTAGAACTACGTCCTTTGCGAACCTTTATAATGAACGGTCCACCATAATCGATACCAGTCGTATGAAATGGGGGCGATGATTGAATACGAGAGGCTGGCAGATCTCCCATTGTGGGTTCGGTTAACTTAGGAGAAAATCTAAAACACCGCAAGCATTGATGAACCACTTGCTTGACTATATTTCTGCCAGAGGTAATCCAATATCGTTCTCTGAGATTAGCTAACAGCATTTGAGGTCCGGCATGGAGAAGCCGAAGGTGCTCATGTGAGACTAGGAGTTTGGCGAATGGATGTTTGCCAGAAATCACTAGAGGAAACTTCTTGTCAAAAGGTAATTGAGAGTTGTGGAGCCTACCACCAACTCTTAGCAGTCCCTTGGAATCCAGATAGGGGTTCAAGGATATCAAAGCAGAAGATTGTTTCACAGGCTTGTTCTGTGACAACAGCTTAAATTCGTCAGGAAATGACTCTCGTTGTGAAAACCTTGCAAGCCTTGCAAGGGATGCTTGCAGTTCATCTGTAGAAAGGGGTCCAGAGAGGCGATCAGCTTTGGGGGTCCGCGCATTGTTATAAAAACGAAAGCAATAAGCTGTAACTCGTTGTAATCGAGCCAAACTTGAATACTGATTGAACGGAAATGGTTTAACAGAGGTTACAGAAAAACTCTGAGCTTCTTTTTTGAATTCTGGAAGATCAGCAAGAACATGTTTAGAAGTAGGCCAAGATGCCTCACCTTCGCTTAGCCAGGTGGGACCATGCCACCAAAGGCTTAATTCTTTTAGGACTAAATGAAGGATTCTCCGGGTGAGAGGATCAGCAGGATTCGACGCCGTAGGAACATGCCTCCACGTGGAATCAGAAGCGAGTTGCTGAACATCTGCAACTCTGTTGCACACAAAAGTTTTAAGAAAATTTGGACTGGTTTTCAACCATCCTAGCACTATTGTGGAATCTGTCCACAAACCAATTCTAGATATGGGCAAATCAAGTGCCTTTATGACTTGCACGGAAAGTTTACTTAAAAGAACAGCTCCGCAGAGCTCGAGCTTCGGAATTGTCAAGGGCTTTAAAGGGCTACCTTGGCCTTGGAACAGAGAAGGTGAACTTGTACTTCCCCTTCCTGATTCTTGGAACGTAGGTATATCGACGAACCGTAACCATTGTTGGAGGCGTCGCAGAAACCATGGAGTTCTATCTCAACCACGCGCCGACAGAGGACGTGACGAGGAATTGGTAAGTCATTGAGCATGAGAAGATCACTGCGATATGTAAACCATTTTTCTTGTATGGCGTTGGGAACGGATTCATCCCAATTCAACTTTTCCATCCAAAGTTGTTGCAAAAGAACCTTGGCACCCATGGTGCATGGACTTAGCAGACCCAGCGGGTCAAATATCTGTAATATTTCAGACAAGATGCTACGCTTGGTAGCCTTACTACTTGTAGAATTTGAAATATTGAACATCAGATGATCGCTTTTGAAGGACCAAATCAAACCAAGGGTGCTTGTGTGCTCATGTGCACTGAAATCAAGAACACCAGGATGCAAATCGAGATCTGGGATTCCATCGAGAACTTCGGGAGAATTAGAAATCCACTTTCTATGTTTGAAGCACCCTGAATCAAGAATCTGATTCAAGTTTGAACAGAGAATACGCGCTTTCTCAGGAGTGTCGGCGCCTGTCAGAAGGTCGTCGACGTAGAAGTCCTCCTTTATAATTCGAGAGACTTCGGGATTTGAAGCTGCACATTCGATGCCCAATTGGGTCAAACATCGAATGGCTAGAAAAGACGCTGAAGCGGTGCCATACGTAACTGTATTCAGATCGTATGACAGAAGAGGCTCAGTTGGAGAGGACCGCCACAGGATTCTCTGAAGGGGCCTATGGTTAGGATTAATCATAACCTGACGATACATCATCTCAATGTCGGCTGATATAGAGAACAAATGCTTGCGAAAGCGAACAAGGATGTAAAATAAGCCTTGTTGCATGGTTGGGCCAACCATCTGAATACTGTTCAGAGATTGCCCGGAAGTGGTTGCTTGGGAACCATTGAATACAACTCGGAGTTTAGTTGTCAGGCTTTCCTCTTTTAAGACTCCGTGGTGGGGTAGATAATAGGATATCTCGTTTAAATTAGGGTTTGAAACGGACATATGACCTAATTTAGAATATTCATTCATGAAATTCGAATAGCGATTGGACAAGTCAGGGTTCGCTTGTAACCGCTTCTCTAATGATAAGAATCTTTTCTGAGCGATTTGCAATGAATCACCCAATACCTCTACAGGTATCTTGAGAGGGATAGAGACAACGAATCGACCATTCGCTTCTCGTTGCGTATTTTGCACGAAATGTGCCTCACAGGCGTTCTCTTCATTTGTGCGGACCTTTTCCTCTGGGTAATGTTCGAGTTGCCAAAACCTAGCAATGGGGTCAGAAGCATCCTCGATCGTGCTAAGATTGCACTGTACAGGGTACGCAGAAGGGGGGCCTGTAGGGCCAGAAACAATCCAGCCAAAGCGAGTTTTTTGGAGGATGGGAAGATTTGGGCCTAGACCAATTTGTCCAATACAAAGGAGCTGCCAGAAAATGGGCGAACCAATCAGAATGTCGATGGTGCCCGATTGGTCGTAGGACAGATCTGATAACTTGATGTTATCAGGAACCTTGAAACTGTTTCGCTGGACGCGAAGACTTGGGGTTGTACCTGTAATCTCATCGAGAACAAGACAGGATAGACCAATACTGTACGAGATGTGAGGGGCCTGCAGCTTGATATCACACCTAGCTTTGATTTGAGAAGTAGCTTTACTTAAGCCAGAAACAGTAACGTTGACTTCGCGAATTGGAAGCTTCAACCTTTTACACAAATCTGAACGTATGAAGTTCGATTGGGAACCGGAATCCAGCAGGATTCGCACAACATGAGGTGTACCATCATCAGCGATGAGTTTAGCGATAGCCGTAGGTAAGAGTACCTGCAAAGCATTCGAAAAGAATGCCGAAATCGATTGATTTAGTTCAACAGGGGTTTCTGCTGACACCGCAGATCCTGGTTGACTAGAAGAAGCATTTTGAGATTTGTCCTCATGAAGAAGGGTGTTGTGCCTTGATTTGCACTTTCTACACGTATATTTGGAGCCACAGCGGCTCGAAAGGTGACCCTGAGTTAGGCAATTAAAGCATACACGGAGCTCTTTTGCCTTTGAATTTCTGTCAAGAGAAGACAGCTTGACAAACTTGTCGCATTTGTACAAGGGATGAGATCCTTTACAAAGTGGACACGAAGGGGTACCTGACACAAATGATTTCGAATGTACCTTGGAAGACTTTTCGGGTACAAACTTAATATTTTTTACCTCTAGAGTTTCTAGAAGATTTGCTGTATTTTGTAGAAATTCCTTGAACTCGTCAAGATTAGGCAGGTCAGAACTTGACCGGTTTCTAAGGACCTCCCATTCCCGGAATGTAGTGGGGTCCAGTTTTTTAGAAACGACATAAATGATAACAACATCAAGAAGCTCGCTTTCGGTAGCTAATGATTTGATTGCTGTAAAATGTTTGAATAACATATCGCTAATCGTACGTAATTTAGTTGCAGATTCCTTACTGCACGATTCAAGGTCGAAAATAGCATTGAGGTGGTTATGAATCAGAATTTTTGGATCATTGTAACGATTACACAATGCATCCCAAGCTAGAGTATAATTACTCGCAGTAAACTCTAAACTTTTTATAATTTGGCTTGCATCACCCTGTAAACTAGCCTTTAAGTAATGCAGTTTTTGAATATTTGTTAGCGTTTGATTCTCATGAATTAAACTAATAAAAATCTCACGAAATTCCAACCACTCTGACACGTTTCCTGAGTATTTAGGAATCGAGATGGTAGGAAAGCGTACAGCTCGAGTATTGCAATGCGAGCTGCAGTTTGAATGCGTTGATCTCACGCTACCGTTAGGAGATCCAGAACGATCTGGTGCAACATCATACTGTTTGTTGTATTCATTAATCAAATATTTAGCTTGTGAGATTGCAAGAAAATAAGAGTCTTCAAATTCGACTTGTTGCTGCATTTCAGATTCTGCATCCTTACTGTTTTCTAAAATTTGTTCATGAACCGCATAATATTCCGATAACACAGTGGCTATAGCATCCAATCTTTCTTGCAATTGAATAATTTGAGTGCTAGATAAGAATTGATCTTCATCGTGAATTGTTTGCAAAGATTGCACGTAATTTGCGAAACGCGTAAGCTTGCCTTTAATAGAGCCTCGTGCTCTTACAAGCGAATCCATAATTGTTGAAATTAAAACAATTTAACGGATAGAACCAACTTTCGTTCGCCCCTGGCTCGGAATTTTGTTTACAACGCAAAGACAGCCCTGATAACGACGCGAGATTAACTTGGCGCTACGACGCAAAGACGGCCCTGTTACAACACGAAATTAACTTGTGAATAATTCGACTGCAATTTGAAACATGCAGGGAATATTGTAATCACGAACAGACGAAACAACTTGCCATTTTACGCAATTAAAATGTTTATATGACTGATAACCCATTTGTTTATGCGATAATACGCAGATCAAGTTATGCACATGCAGACACAGACGATAGAAAACCAAATTCATGCATAGACTTCGCAAGAAAGGAAATTAGGCTTACATTGATATTGGTGTGTGCCGCCTTTCTCGTTATTGCGGTTTGAACTGCCGCCGAGCTTCCGCGCCGGCAGCTGGCTGCACACCTGCACGTTGTGGACTCGGCGTTTGGCTTCCTCGCTCCCACGTTGATAGCACCGCATATGCTCTCTTCCTTCCTCATTAGGGACGATTGAAACTGCGTGTTGTACTTGCCTTGTTGCATTGTTCACCAATTTGGGCTGCTGCTCGGGCTCGTGGTACCTTGTTTAGGCTGCTAATCGGGCTCGTACTAATCCGGTTCGAATGACCATGTTGGGGAGCTTCCCAGTTTTCCGCTATGTTTGGAAATTTCTGGTTGCGAGCAGAGAGAGTATTCTTCACTAAATTATACTCTCGTTGAAAGCAAAGTAGGTAATTTATTTGCAATAAATTGACACGAACATTTTAACATGTAAACAATGAATTAGCGTTTCTCGGAGTGGACCTGCCCGCGTGCAGTCAGTTTGACAGACGGAGCTTGAGTGGCTCGGGGAGGTAAGCTCCAAGAGTTCTGAAATGCGCATAGTACCATACGCAACTACAAGCGAAGCGGCAAATTTTATGAAATACTTAACACTGGTAATACAGTTATACCAGTTTGCGCATTTACATCAGCGTTTATTGGGGTAGTTTTTTTAACTACACGAATTTCAGGAAAATAATATTAGAGAATTATTGATATATTGAACGAAAGCATGTAATATAACTCCTCCTCAGCCCCACGTTTCAAGCCGAAGCCGGACAACTCGGCGCCGTCATCTCGGCGCCGCCACTTCGGCGCCGCCATCTCGGCGCGGGGCCAGCTCGGCGCCGGGACAACTCGGCGCGGAGTCATCTCGGCGCCAGCCAACTCGGCGCCAGGCCATCTCGGCGCCGAATTCAAATTTGCAAACTACATTGTGCACTACGTAAGAAAATTATTATCAAAAAATAATAAATAAAGTGATCGCCAAAAAGCTGTCATCAAATGAAAAAAAAATTATTGAGAATTTCTTGGAAAATCAAACACTGACGACCAGAGGTGGTTGCAAAGTGATTACAAATAAGCCAAACAAAAGTTGTCACATGACTTCCGTTATCAGGAAAATTTTAAGTTTTTTTTTAAATAATTACGAAACATGCATTTACTAGTCAAGATAGAGACACATTTTACGAAAAAAAGTTTTCTGGCCTTGAGATTGTTCAGTCAGCTAAAACTACCACACAATAAAAAATCTCATTGAAATCTTGATTAAATTCCGAAAAATTTTATTTATAACAATTTTTTTTATTAAGAAATAAAAAACTTTTTGAAAAATGTTTGTGTTTCCATAGCCGTCTTTGTTAAAAGTAAAATGCTTTGATATGGGACCTAAACATAAAAGATAATGTGAGAGATCAAAGTTGGCAGAAGATTTTGAAATTTGGTATAGGAACCTAGATGTTGATTCTAAACAACTTCTCTTATTAACTTTTTGTCGTATTTGCTACATAAAAGACGCGTTACTCTACAGTAATAGTTATTTGCCTAACAAGTTCGTAATTTTCCCGAATGAACACTTTGTTTGCAGCACGACCGAAGGGAGTGCTGCATGTAGTGCAAATTCGGGAAAATTCTTCCCGAAGGAGTTAGGTACAATGTTTTTTGTAACGAATAACTGAAAATATTTAAAAAAATTAAAAAATTATTATTTAGTGTTTTACTAATTTACTGAGTTGACAGCACAAATCATTAAACTTTTATACCTATCCTACGCACCTGTTAGTTTTTGTTGACGTTTACAGCGCCTCTGGTGTTTGCAGGCGCAATTAAAGCAACGAGGGACAATCCTCTATACCGGGTGTCAACGAATTTATTAGACAAGTCATAACTTCTAGAGTATTAGGTGTATCAAAATGAGATTTGGTATAGGTAAATCGTATAGGGAGAGGAGAGTTTTCGCATATTTTTCAATTTCCGGTAACTTCCGGTTTCACCGGAAATGGCTCCCATTTCTAATTTTTAAATGAAACACCATGTATATTTTTGCATATTTGGATTTCTGAGACAATTTTGGATCAGCATGTGACATTTTAAAAACTTATCCATGGCACACTTGGCAAAAGTAAATAAATTATTATCCAGTATTTTGCTTAGAAATATTTAACTTATGAGCTTATTTTTAATCCAATCGCAAATAAATTAGTATCGTTAGATTCGCCAAAAAATCCTCTTTTCGGAAAGTGCTTGTCAAAAAAGGGTCGCCATTTGAAAAAAAATAGTTAAACAAGAAAACGTGCTTTTGCCAACTTGTCTTATTCCTATCTATCATACTAATCACTAAAACTTTGCGATTGTAATTTTCTGACATCACCTGAGGTCTTTAGATTAGTTTGCGTCTGATCATGGCCACCTAGATGCCATATTAAAAGTGGCTCTAAAAAAATCAAGTAGGCTTAAAAACTTTTTAAAATGTCACATTTTGATCCAAAATTGTCTCAGAAATCCAAATATGCAAAAATATACAGGGTATTCCATTTAAAAATTCGAAATCGGAGCCATTTCCGGTGAAACCGGAAGTGACCGGAAAGTGAAAAATATGCGAAAACTTTCCTCTCCCTATACCATTTACCTGTACCAAATCTCATTTTAATACACCTAATACTCTAGAAAATATGACTTGTCTAATAAATTCGTTGACACCCGTATAATAAAGGAGAACGATCCAGACGTGTGTCCCGAGGGTCCCCTTGGAGAAAGGCATAACCCCGAGGGCTCCCTTAGAGATGGGCGGAGCCCCGAGGCCCCCCTTGGAAAAAAGCGGGGCCCTGAAGAACCCCTTGGAGAGGGGCGGAGCCCCAACGGCCCGCTTGAAAATGGGCGGAGCCCCGAGGGCCCATTTGGAGAGGGGCGGAGCCACGAAAGTCCCCTTAGAGATGGGCGGAGCCCCGAGGGCCGCTTTGGAGAGGGGCAAAGCCCCTAGGGCCCCCTTGAAGAGGGGCGAATCCCCCAGGGCTCCCTTGGAGAAGAGCGGAGCCCTGAAGGACCCCTTGGAGAGGGGCGGAGCCCCGAGGGCCCGCTTGAAAATGAGCGCAGGGCCGCTTGGAGAGGGGCGAAGCCCCAAGAGCCCCTTTGGAGATGGCCGGAGCCCCGAGGTCCCCCTTGGACAGGGGTGGAGCCCCAGAGGCCCGTTTAAAGATGGACGGAACCAGAAGAGCCCCCTTGGAGATGAGCCAAAGTAATAGGCCTAAAAATGGTGGTAAATTGAATAGAATAGACCGCGCAATAGCGCGCGCAGCCCCGTTTATTATAAAAATTTACAAAAAACACAATTCCCCTGGTTTTTGTTGAAAAGTAAAAAACACCGCAGTGCGGGAAAAGTAAGTTTCGGAGTATCGGGAATGACCGGGAAATATGAATTTTGAAGTCATGAGTACAAAATAGTATATTGTATGTTAAGAGCTGAAAGTGCATTCTTGCCGCTTGTGCATGAATATTGCTGGTTGAGGCGAAGCCGAAACCAGCAATCATGCAAAAGCGGCAACCGCACTTTAAGCTCGAAACATACATACTATTTTTTCGACGACTGAGCATATTATCAATGGAAAATATCATATTTGATTTTATTGCCAAAATTAATAGACAATCAAGTTAACATTACTCGCGCAGTCTATGACGTGTGACGCGATTATTTCCTCAATGACGGGCGTTGTCAAGGTAACATTCGGACGTGGCTATCTATTTTGTTCACGCGGAAAACCAAAACGCTCGGCGAGCGGCAAAGTGATGAAAACGCATGCTCAGCGGCAAATGTCAACTTTCTGTTGTCAAATGACAGTGAGAAAAATCAACTTTCGATGTCAGTCGTCGAAAAAATAGTTTTTTTTAACTTTCAAGGCTTATTTGATTTTTCAAAACTGAAATGCTGTTAGAAATTCGCCTTTAACCAAGCAGGGCTCAACCCCAAAAAATTAAAATTTAAATCGAGAATTTTCTACCTTTTACAAGAGTCGTTTCACCTATCCGGGGACACACTGTATGTGTATATACAGGGTGATTTTTAAGTTGATTCTTTCCTTTTGCCAGGATATAAAGCTAAAAAAAGTAAGCCATTTACCACTTTTGCGAAATATCAAAACTAACGGAGGTACAAGGTGTTAAAGTTTCAAAGTATGAACTAGAATTACTTAACGAAAATTAAACTAAACTTAATCTAACTTAAATGATCAAAATTATCAGCATTCGCTTCTATACACACATTCCGCGTATAAGAGCGATGCGGCAGCGGCATTTTGACTCATTCATTATTTTCATAAACATGAGCCATTATTGCAGCAATAACATTAAGAAAATTAGAATGGAAAACTAGTTGACAGATCATTGCTTGACAACAGAGATAAACAAAAATAAAATTGTCCAGCAGCCTTTGCGTCAAAGTTTAGTTTTTAATTTGAAACTTTAACACCCTGTACCTCTGTTAGTTTTGATATTTCGGAAAAGTGGTAAATTAAAAAAATACTTATTTTTTTAGTTTTATTTCCTGGTAAACGGAAAGAATCAACTTAAAAATCACCCTGTATATAAATATATATATAAAAAAATATTGGTAATGTTTACATTTTACTTTATACAAGATGAGAGCTTGTCAGAAACCTATTTAGCCCGTATTAGATATATTGAGTGATTTTTACTTAGTTAAAAGTGGCGTTTTTCAAAGTTGTGTAAATCAAAAAAGTACAATTTTTCGGAAATTAAGCAAGATTTCCATACGATTTTTATTATGTGTTAGTTTTAGCTAACTCAACAATGTCAAGGCCAGAAAACAACTTTGGTTCGTAAATGTTGTCCGTATCTTGGGTAGTAAATTCATGTTTCGTAATTATTTTTAAAAAATGTTGAGTTTTACTGATAACGGAAGTCACGTGACAACTTTTGTTTGGCCCATTTGTAATCACTTTGCAATTACCTCTGGTCGTTAGTGTTTGATTTTCCAAGAAATTCTAAATATTTTTTTTTCATTTGATGCCAGCTTTTTGGCGATCACTTTATTTATTATTTGTTTATAATAATTTTCTTACGTAGTGCACACTGTAGTTTGCGAATTTAAATTCGGCGCCGAGATGGCCTCGCGCCGAAGTGGCGGCGCCGAGATGGCGGCGCCGAGTTGTCCTAGACCCGTTTCAAGCTAAATTTGTAATATACCAATGTCTGGCGGTGTTATTAAAATTAATATGAAATTAAGTATACCATTTTTACTATTTATTAAAAAGAAACACCAGCAGATATAGCTCCTTATGTACTTACCCTACTTCTTAATAAAATAAATAGAAATTGACGTATCTCATAAATCAATTTGACATTTTGAATTATGTCATGTGATTATAGTTTTATATACCTCAACTACACAGTTTACAAGCAATGGGATTCCTTACTCCCAGCTGTATGGGTAAATGTTCAACTAACAACTTTTTATTGTAGTTGAAGACTGAATTACTTTAAAATATAATAATTATTTGGCTTCGTGAATCAAATAATCTTTTCAGGTACTTCATAAAATTAAATCATACTTCAGTTTGTTAATATCTCTTGGCAGTTTGATCCGGCATTACAAAATATTTTAATCAAATGTTTAAATATCCAAAATTGGTTTAAATTATGATTCTAAAAATAACCTAATCCAAAAAATTTAAATTTCAAATTATAATGACCGAATGACCGAATACACGAATCACTATAAAATTTTGTAAATTAATTATTTTAATTTATATTCTAATTATATATTTACAATGGTTTTAATGATTTTCCGCACCAAACTTGCTATTTAGCTTCTTAATATTTCATAAGAAATGGGCACTAACCTTCTGATAGTATATCTTGCACCAGCTCCTAACTGGATAAATGTTAGTCAGCAAACTGGGTTGTTCCCGACCAAATAAAAACTCGTTGTAGCTCTTTGACCCCCTTATTATGTGGATAGATAGTTCAACAGCATACCACAGCATTTACTTGCACTTGTTTACTGCCTCGTAATAAAATACCACTTTAAATGGCATCAAATAATCTTCAAAGCTATTTTTGAATAATACTTCTGACTTATAGTCAAATTTGATCGTAAATAATACTATATTGCTATTACGTATCAAATCATCAATTATTATTCTTCACATTTAATGGGAATTTAACCCTCAACGTGACTATTTATCGCACATTATCAATTCAAGTTACTTTTTACTACTTCATATGTAAACAACAACTCTGGTTGCCCTTTACCACACCACCAGTTAAAACATAGAACTGTTACATCACATGATACTCATTGGATATCTGGATATTATTATTCAATTAAATTCATCATTCATACGGTATGTTGCATTACAAGCATTAAGTTTCAAAACAAGTATTATCGTCTATTATACACAGTGATAATATCGTCATACCAGAGTGTTAAAGGGTTAAGTGGTACTGGATCAGGGCCGACTTACCTTACGGTACTGCTCAAACGTAGAGCTAAAGGCTGAAATGATTTAATACAGGATACGGTTAGAAATAACACATGTGAGACTAACACAAAGTATATTTTCACGTTTTACTTGTTACACAGTTGATGCAATATACAGGTAAATACTTTTATAAATCGATTTTATAACATAATTTAAATCTAATTATTTATAACGTCCTTTGTTTCACACCCAAGTACTCGGTATAATTAAACGAATTGACAGAACTGAGCGACGGCAGTTTGTCTCTTTGACATTTTGTGCTTTGGTAAAGCTAGGAAGTATTTGAAAACCAGTACGTCGAAATATTCAAACAGTGGAAGCGATAAAACTTAACCTAGTTCTCATGTATTTTGCAAGACTGCACTAAACTAGTTCATAGAATTTACAAACTTAACTCTTACATTTTAAATTGTCAAAATTTGGCACCACACCTTTTCTACAGCTTAAACATAATGTCCTTAAGTGCAATTTTTTCTAAAAGAAATGTGTGGTGCATTGCGCCACGTTACGCCCAAGCTCTGCTCTGAAAATATAGCTAGTTCAAGGCTGGAGCTAGAACAGAAAACCATAAAGAATTCACGGGCAATTTATTCTTTAGTTTGGTTATTTATCCAGCGAATTGACTTGTTCTGATTACTTGCTACTCTACGCTACACCGAGTCTAGACACGTACTATTTGGTCCACTTAAAGAAGGAATACGTTGCAAGTAGGCCCTACATTTATTTTATTTAGCGTCAGTCTTTGCGACAGGGTGATCACGGCGAAACACGTTTGCGCTTGTCGGAATTTAGCGTAATTGCGCCCCGGACTCTGCTAACTATGCATAATTGCAGGGGGAAAATTCTCCCCGGCGGATTACTGCCGAGACATTTCCGGTTTAACCACGTTGTAAAAAGCTCGCTACTATGCTAAGGTCGTGGTGAGCTCGTCAGTTGGCATGCATTAGAGGCGTTTGTAAAGGCAAGTTTTAAAGTTGTTACGAAAAGAGCTAAAGTAATTTAGAGAAAAATTTAGAGGTACTCTAATTTGTATTTCCTAAATCATCCTGAAGAGAGCATACCACAGAAAATATTATTTTTCCACGTTCAATCAGTAAAAAGTGATGGGAGGCGTACGAAATAGATATTGGTGTAGGGGTTCATCCCAGTTGTACTAATGGTCACGTGAAACTTCTCGATATTGCTAACTAGGGAGTAATTGTTGGGGTCGGGTTCTAACTTGTAAGTATCATTGCCAAGGCATTGTTAAACATGTTACAGTGCTCAAAAGTCTTCCTTATATAAAATGAAAGACTTACAAAAGTAAAACCAATAACTTAATATGTCCACATGACACAATCACCGCTGCTTTGCAAGACTGACTCTAAACTGTTAATTATACAAAGGTATGAATTTACACTAATATTACTCAAACTCGATTTAAACGAGAAACACATAATATCACTATTACTACCCTGACTACAGGATTTGGCGTTTTATGGTCACATTATTTAATAGTTCAAGTTTATATAAAACATTGAGTTTAAGGTCACGCTGAAGTTTCGATTATGCAGTTTTTTAATTATAGTAAGTTGAAGTTACTCAAATTAAAGCTTCTACTCGTCTTACAAAAGAGTAGTATTGTTATAGAACAGCCAACAGCAGTCTTCCGCTACTTCAGATGCGATGTGGCGAAGTTCGGCCTGGCAGGCGTTAGCTCAAAAAGCTTGAAATCCTAACGCTGCCATGCCAAACCCCAGATTTAGCAATGACCTGAGCTTGTCAAGAAGATTGGAGTGATATCACGAAAAACCCAGAATGCCTCTACTGCAGAGCCTTGCGCTATTCTCTAGTTTATCTCGCAGCCGTTTCCTTTCGGAGATGGCGCTGCGCCCTATTAACTTCATCCTTTTTAAGCTAAGTAGACGAACATGAACAACACTTATCTAAACGTTTCTGAGTAGGATTGTTGGGGTTAGAGCGGTGCCACTCATGCCGAGATGTAGTACTCCCGCCTCTGGATGCACTTCTCTCTCATAATATAGCAAAGTGCTATAGTTATGAGAACGGCTATAGTTATGCCCATTCCGATGCTGACCCATATTATCTCCTCGTTGATTCCCTGGTACGACCTCCCTGAAACGAAAGATAGCGATTAGAATAAGGTCTGCGAGATTATCAGTCCATAAAATTGGCTTTTAGACGTTTTCTAGATATAATATATGATTAGTTTAGCATCCTGCACCGGTTTCAGATCTAAATTCTATATATTGGCTTGCGTATGACATATTTAAGCGAGCCAGTTTGCTAACAATTCATTTCAAGTGTGGTGCGCGTGATTTCCACTTCTCATGTGCGACTCTTTGGTTGACTGCCTTTTGCGTGTTTCTTCCTAGAGGCAACGTAGATCGCACACTTTAATGATATTACTGTTTAGTATTAGCGCTCGTGGGAACCTGAAAGTGCGTGAACTATGCGAACGCTGTTTTATTAGCAATTGAAAACCGTCTTTGCCGCTCAGTTTTTACCTGCAATAAAGTTTTTTTTAACAATTGCAAGGAGTATGGTTATAATTATTATCGAATTATTAAAAGAAGGGCGCTAAATTAACCTTAACGAATCATGTTTAAAGTAGTATAATATTAACAATAAATTTAATATGGTATTCCACAGTTGCCAAGATTGCTTTTTTGCTATTTTTTCTATGAAATTAACTACTCTAACAAATATAACTTTTGATTTGGAAATAAAGAAAATAGATACCTTTTCTGCTGCGGCTAAAAATTATATAGGGGTCTAAGTGAAACGGGCGTTTGACCCGCTATTACAGCTTAATTATAAGTAATGACCTTCAAGTATATAGCCGCGGGGCGAAAGAGATATTTTTACAAGTTTCCTCGGAAGCAAGCGCAAGAGATACTGGCGAGATGTTCAGGCGAAAAATCCGTCACTGGAGTGCAAGAGTGGAAGGGAGTGGTTTGTTCTTATTGCTGAAAACCTTCGGGCCATCATATTCCAACGTGTAAATTTTTGAGAACAGCACCAAGCATATCGGCCACCAGGGACGTCAAGCGACGAATCGTCGCTTCGGAATTATATCGCATCGGGCTAGCAGTGACATTCCAGGGCATAGGGGCTGCCTTAGTGCGATTTGAGAGTCGCATTTAAGACAATTAGTCTTGTGTTTAGTTAGGATAATATGCACTAACTAAATGTTAATGCACGTAGAAACATGTATTATTGCTCCTAGAAATATTTGAGGCCTTGTTTTATATGTCTGTGTGTAAAGTCAATATAACATGTGTATTACATCTATTGTAAACAGAATGGATTTTATTGGAGTGGATTAGTTTCAGACCACAAAGCAACCACTAATAGAGCGATTTCTCAAACAGTAAGCTTGAATAAAAGTTTCAGCGCCCTACAATGGGTGGGCCAGAAACTATTCCAGCAAGGCGGCAAAATTTAAATACGCCATTACTACGATATTTGGATTAATCAAGGATATACTGTCAACACCAATACAAATTTTGCATATACACAATTTGCCTTCATCAGAATCTCGATTTTAAAGTTTTGAACCGCATAAATCGGAATATGCAAAATCTTTATAGGTTCTGAAGTTTACAATAATTATGGAAATTTCAAACAAAATATTTGCGAATAACAAATATATTTAAGTAATTCAAATAGCAATATTGTTTAATAGGTATTGTCAATCTTACAATAGTCGTGCTCAATTGCAACAATTTGCTTTGGTTGAAAATGCTTTTCACGCATTTTAAATGATTTGTCGGTGTCAGTTTGACGTATGAGTTTACTATTTACGCACTTTTCAAAAGGCGGACAGGTGACACCAGCGCCTCCTGACGGATGGGCCAATCTCTAACAATTATTTGATTTGACAGATGCATTCAGAAAACGCTTCTATTAGTAGGTTTTTCTATGCCGTTGGGAAACTTGTGTCTCCTACACTAAATCGGCACAATTTGAAACAACAGTTCTTCACATACCGACCCATCATTAATTATAGTTTGGTTCACAACCTTACCGAGTGTACAGTGGCTATATACAAGACAGTGTGGCTATAGGGATGTCTTCGCCGCTATTGGTCGACGCGAATATCCGCCATTAACAGGCAAAATATTTAGTTACTTTTAAGTTGTTCTAAAAGAGGTTGGTAGAACCTGTTCATTTGGTTATGGAAGAAAATAAAACCTTTCAAATCTGACAATTGTAAATTGTCAGTGTCAAATAATTCATTAGCGTCACAAGCGGGTCAAATTTTATCATCTATTGCCCTGAAAAACTAATATTCTGCACAGTATTTAAATGTGACAATGTATAATTATGCTATTGTTGTAATAGCACAAGATGCGTTCGACTTGGAATATATGATAAAGAGATTACATCGGTGCTACGATAAATGGGGCCTTAGCATAAGTTTAGAGGAAACGGAGTATTTAGTAGTCAACTCGAAAGCACAATATGAAGTCTTAATAAATGAAGATGTCGCAGTAAGACAAGTAGAAAGGTTTAAATACCTCGGTGCTACAATACAATCGATGAAAAAGGTTTGGGAACAGAAGAGATCAGAACTCGAATAGTACAAAGTACTTAAAATCAATTTAATGGGACAATACTATCTCTAACAAAAACAAAAAAAGAATAGGTAAAGTAATGGTAGAGTCGGTGCTATGTTATGGCAGTGAGGTATGGACTGTAACAGCGGAAATGAAACGAAGACTAAACACAGTTCAAATGGACGAAAAAACGCAAAGGTATCGAGACGAGATAGAGTGACGAACGAGGAAATAAGACGCAGAATGGAGGCACCAGAATCAGTTGTGGACAGAATTGGAGAATGGAGGAGACGACGTGGCTTATGAAGATCTTTAAATGGTCGCCGCCGGTTAAGAAAAAAAGAGGTAGATCACGCAAACCGTGGAATGAGGGTATTCGGAGAGCCATGGAGGAGAGGAACCTGGAAGAAGACCAAGCACAGAACAGGGAGGTTTGGAGACAGGGAACAGGAAGACGGCATTTAGCTGTATTGTAAACTAGCATAACTGAAACCGGTTGTAAACTTTATCTAACACCTTAAAGCACTAGGAACGAACGCCAATGAGAGATGTCAATGTTCAAAAATAACACTGCACGTGTAGCTAACATCAACTAGTTAAAATAACTAGCGCCAAAATAATGACCACTCAAAAACGTTCGATTATTTCGAAAGGCACTGTATATCTCTACGCTCAAATTTGCCTGTTAATGGCGGCCAACAATCGTATGGCCACACTGTCTTGTATATAGTCACTGTACCGAGTGGCGACACTAGCGCCCTCCGACGGGTGGGCCAGTCCCTAACAATTATTTGACAGGTGCATTTAAGAAACTCCTCTATTAGTGGTTGCTTTGTGTTTCAGACCTTGAGCTGTGGTCGGTTGGCTACCAGAACTTTATTATATTGATTATTCTTTGTAACGCTTGCTCTTGAATTAAATTCTTATCATGCCTAAAATATATTTGAATTTAATTCATCGCCCCATCAAGCGCAGCATCGGTTTGACGCGCTAAAAGACAATAAGGGATTCGCGTCGCTCTGCGCAGCGCTTCACCAAATGAACGACGGAGTCGATCCCTTTCTACTGAAAGCGGGGGGCGAGTGTCCAGATATCGTCGCAAGATGTATAAAAGGAGACGACATGCCATTCCGAGATACGTGACATTACCTGACCCGTCCTGTTTCCAATTCCTCTCCCCTTGTATACCACCCCTTTCCGTCTTGGCAGCGCTTACTGTCTAGCGGAATACCTTCAACCTTTATCCAGTAGGCACTAAGGGAGATGACAGCCCTTACTGTCAGCCTAAAGTAGCCTTAACCTACCAGTAGTTCACCCGACCAGACCTGTACCAATTTAATTTCCGGGCGCAAATTTAAGCGCGTCCAGAAAGACAATAGTTCACTAAATTTAATTTTGGTTAACGTTAAAGCACGCAGAATTTCCCGTCGCCGCCGCAACAGTTCCGAAGCTACCACCTAGAGATTGTCCCACTAGAAACTCACCTGCGGAACCTGCCTTAAACGCAAGAAAACGCTGCGATTTCACTGCCATTCGAATGCTAAAACTTCGCTTGTCAGCGAAAAACAAAAAGCTGTCGACCTGCTGGAATTAAAGCCGTGGCCGCCTCCAGAATAACGCGCTGCACACCTAGGAAAACAAGAGACTACGCTGCAAGCTTTAAAAACTAAAGCTGGCTCCGGGTAACTTAAATCCTCGCTAAATAACACTGCAAATTACAGTCGCCGGGCTTTGTCGAAAATTCAACGCCGAAGTTCAAATCGGCGTATACAAGAAGCAACGTGCGCGTTGATTGCCCGAGTCAGGCGACCTACCTCAGCCCTTTTCTGGAAGGTTCGGCGTGCGGCTTAGCAGACAGTCCGCGGCGAGCCCGTATTACGCTACAGCATCTTGGGTTGCGGCCCGAGCCAGGAAAACGAACACCGCCCCAGAAGTATGCAATTGTTTAATAATGTATAATTCATTCCTGGCTTATTAATGTACATATCTATAAACATTATATTCATGTTGATAATTATCCAGTGTTTTTACTGATTTATCATATATTTGAGTAAACGTATTTCTCTGAGGTAATAAACCCGAGGTAATAATTTTGGCGCGATTAGTAAAGGGGTTGAAACGTCACATCGTAACCTCAATTGGCAATTAAAGATACGAGCTTCCTTGTTGTAAGCTGAGCTAATTGACAACAAGGCAAATAATTATTCAAATATTAAAGCATACAAGACGATTTTTTTAATACGACTTGTAAAAGTGGGTTCGAACCACTAGCATAAAGAAGCCGCGATATATTACACATGGATGATTCTTTTTCTGTCTTTCTCCCACTTTCAAATTCTAATGTAGTCAATATCGGATATAAGCTTTTTTTTTTACTTTCAGACCTTCT
This sequence comes from Agriotes lineatus, assembly GCA_940337035.1. Classification (NCBI taxonomy): domain Eukaryota; kingdom Metazoa; phylum Arthropoda; class Insecta; order Coleoptera; family Elateridae; genus Agriotes; species Agriotes lineatus. The sequence continues at coordinate 195,695 of CALNHX010000642.1, forward strand.
CTTTTGCATATTTTAAATTATGCTGCTTATATCGTCCTCGTATACCTACCATTCTTAGAACTCGTTTTTGGTTGTAGTAACCTGTGATGCTTATAACTACTTTAATATTGTTCACAGTTTGCTCGTACCGCTTCGTTTGCTTCATGCTCTATGAAGCTTATATTGAACATTATATTTTTCCTCACAAAATGCAGTATGTAAACTATTAAACAACTGAGTGATGCCTTTTTCGACGTTTGCATGACATTTAATACAATCTTTTAAAGATTATTTTTTTCGTTGCGATCTCAACCAATCAGAAGGCTGGGTTTAGTTAAGTTATCTTGTATAATTTCGATTATACAAAATCGATTATACTACAGTAACTTCACTAGGCGACGCAATACATAACTTTTGTCAACTTGATGTTGTTTTCATGGAGATGACGTTCAGCTAGGTTAATACAAACAAATCGAGCTGCCACTAAAATATTTATTTGATCCTAATATTAAAATTTACTCAAAAAATAATCAAATCGAATACAATGCGTACTTCGAACATGTTATACGTCTCAAACTTCCTGCACAATAACAAATCGTGTCAGTTTGACAGAATACTCCTCCCGCTGACGCGGTCGGACTATTTAACCTGTCAAATTGAAACAATTTTTTGGCTTAGCCTAATTGTTTCGCCATTTATCCAATTATTTCAGTTTTAACCTGTATATTTTTAGTTAAATTATAAATCCTTTTGCATTTCGAATTCGTAAATTTTCCAAACCAACGCATTTTGTACCTGCATCAAGTTCTTATCGTTTGCGCAATGCCCTCTCGACCTCCGCTATCTCTTATCAGAGTGCGAGCCTTCCTCGAGGAAACGAATTTTCGTCCGAGGCATTTATTCTTCTCGCCTGGCGCGGCGCATTTCGCGCGGCCGAGATTTTATGTTAATTATGTCAAATTACGTGCGCTCAACCAATTTCAATGAGCAGTGTGTTTCCTAAGGGCTGATTTTGATCAGGTACGATGGCGCTTTGCTGTTTTATTATTCGCATAGTAATTAGATTTTTCTTAGCTCTTAATTACCAGCTTCATACACGAGTTTTTCTCGGAGGCCAAGCCTTATCGCACTTTCGACACCTGCTGGGTTCGGCGTTGCGGTCTTTTTGGGGATGCTTCTGCAGCAGTTTTCGGCGCATCCACGTCGATTTCAACGATATGGTCGCAGTTCACGACTAACTTATTTGAACCGAAGGGTGCAGCTACCCCGGGCTGGGTTTGCTGTTAGCCATTTGTGCGCGCTGGAGAAGCGAGGTTAGTTCCGAGATTTATCGTGTTTTTTAATACCTGGATTTTACATTTATTTAAAATTTAAATGCCTACGTTTTGCAATTATTAAAATGTAATGATCAATTTGATACATGCTCTTGCTTTTTACATTAAATTTTCATGCTTATATCTAATTATGCCCAGTATTTAAATTTGCTATTTTTATGTATTTCGACCCTCTGTAAAAGGTACAGTCACGCTTTTTTTATTGTCAATAGCCTAACAGAAGGTTTAATTAAATGACTGAGATGTGCATATGCCACGAATGTTTTTGGTAAATTATTAAAATAACCCGAAAGGGGTTCTTAATTTTATGCGTGTCGCAACCTTCAGTTAAGATACACAATTTTGTTATTACATTATTTACATTTTAATTATCCTGATCATTGATTACTGACATTTCAAAACTTTTATTAATTATTAATTAAATGCTAGTCACTTGCAATTTATTTTTCTTCTTATTATTTGAAATCTTTTGATTTCTGGCGCCCATTTCATTTCCATTTCCTTTTCCTTTTTTTGAAGACATTCCAGGGTGCATAGCTGATGATTTGAACCTACGATTTAAGGCCGCCGATATTCAAGCTAGCTAGGGCCATTGCGGTGAGTAAAGAGTTTTCAGAGCTGCCGTGGTGTATAAATGGTAGGGGGGTTGATCTGCGATTTTTACTACCATTGCTTATTTTATTAATTAATCGCAGGTCGGCTTCCTTATTGTTTCAAAGTTGACACTTTTGTATTATTGTGCAACAAGTTATCGACATATAACCCGATAATATCGAAGTACTTAGAGTATTACTTCTGACTATACGCGTTTGCTGCGTATACCTATCCATTGCTTTAAAAACGTGGTTTACCTTGCAATTTATTTGAAAAAGGATATAAAAATTGAAGAAGGTAACCACGAAGACATGTGTTTTAACTATTATGAATTAATTTCTTTATGATAATAGTTTTTCGAATATTTTTATTATGTGGTTCAATAAATTAACTAACCCCTAGAAAGCGCTTCGCGTAGGTGGGGTATAATAAAAAATTCTAGGAGCAAGGAGATAACATAGTGGGAAGTGCCAACAATTTCCGCTAAAAACAAAAAATAACAATGTAGCATTGTCGCAGTATGTTTAAAGCAGCTAAGGTTGATACTGACAAAAAACTATTTAATACGGGCTATAGTTACATATACACCCGTCGTTGTTGCTTAATTTCCAAGCCATATGCGAAAGCACTAAGATGTCTCATATCAGCGCTCATTCGACCTTTGGGCTGTTTTGTTTCCCCGTAGCCTTTCTGGAGATTAGTAACCTCACTTCTCGAGGCTACGTGCCCGCTTGTGTGGAACCCTTTGACGTTCACCTTCATTCCGAAAGACCGGCGGATCTATGGCTTCATTGCCGTAGAGGTAGCTATTTCGCATCGACCACCGTTGATGTCTTGATAACATGGTGGCCCCAGAGGGATTCGAGAGCAATCGTTTGTGGAAGAGGTGCAGTTTTGTTTATGTAACTATAACTGTAACTATGTTTTACAAGAAATGGTAAGCTTTAAATTCGAAAGCCTCCAAACAAGTAAACTGATATTGTGGAAGTGAAAGAATCGCAGTTCAAGATTATGTAACTTACTATGCGGGCAGCGATAACTACGATCACCAATATGGTGTAGGCTTCATAATTACAAAAGAAATTGACGAATCAGTAGTTAATTTGGTCCCTTACTCCGGTTGTATAAAATGCACTTTAGAAAGTGATTTGGAGAATGTAGTTTGTGTTGACTGAGAAGACCAGGTTTGTATGTTTGTAGATACTAAAGTATTGGTAGTTTGGTAATGGGATGCTTAATGATGGTTAGAGAAATAATAATCTTTGTGAGCAGGAAAGCCAGGTCAAACTTATTTCTTAAAACAATAAATTACAACCTATGGTAGCTCGTACAAAAATGTTCACATGGTAGTTAAAACTGTATTGCTTTGTTAGCAGAAAGGTGTGGTATTTAAACACTACATTAAGTTAAATGTCTACACGTGAAGTGCGACTTTCCATTTTGTTACTTCAGCGAGGCCTAGTAATTTGGATTTAAGATAACGTAGATTAAAAATGCTGCGCATATCTTAAACTAAGCACCCTTGTTTGCTTTACTGGCAACCTTTGCATCATTGACGCTCTGCATTTCGAGGAAGCCGTATGGGAAAACATTTCATTACATCGCTTGTAGATTTAATTTAATTGCCCGTAGTGGGTAACGAGTAGCCAGTGAAATGGCCCTGCTAATAAATAATTTCTCCCGACAGAACGCCATAAACGCCCGCGGTTCGGGGTCTACCGGGAATCACGAGGGGCCTAAATTTAATTTAGATCCGCGAGGTCGCTTAATATTCGAATTCCATATTCAGCGGGCACCGGAAAACTGAAAATTTTCCCGGCGTTGGTTGAATTTAGCTATCGTGACGAGCGTTCTCGTTGGCTTGGCCTGGGGTGGTTGTCAACTTCCCCAAAATAATTCCAGTTTGTGTCTTATCAATTTTAAAATCTGGAGAAACCTGGGACCGACGAGTTGAAGTTAGATTATTTAATTTTGGTTTTGTTTATTGTCATTCGAGCCGTAGACGAGAGAGGACCACAGTGACCGCACCACAGATACTGTCACCCTTCACCTTCTGGACTGACTGCACCGCACAGGCCCATAGAAAGAAATTTACTTTGGTTTATTTCATTGTACATATTTGAAAACCATATTTGATTTTGAATCGTAGTTAAATAAAATAAACACTTGTGTAATTGACTCGACTCCTTTACTCCAGCTGTTGACAACATTGGACCAGAGCTACCCGCGAGAAGTAATAAATAACGTAAAGTAATCAGAATTCAATATTGAACTTGAAACAAAATGTTCTAAAATTACGTAGCGTTAGAGATTTCGGGCGCTCCTATTTGGCCAAACCCTTTTTTTTTGCTTGTATAATCAGCTCATCCTCTTTGTTAATAATAACATCTAAATAATAATTTAAATCCTGGATTCGTATTAAATATAGCGAATCAAGTGTATACATATAATGAGTCGAAGCTAAACCGTTTAATTAAACCCCAAACATGATTTGCTTATAAAATTTGATGCTATTTGCGTACTACCCATAATTTTGAATGTATTCCGTTGAATCCCCTGTTAACTTTGCTGGCATTAATGTGGTTTCCTTAGAAAGTGATAATCTTAGTTGGATTTGGTGTTGTCGCTGTATGGAATTTTGTTATACCATCTCACGACCCGAGAATTTCAAGATGGTCAGAGCTGTGCACCTATCTATCTATTCGTGTTTGAAACCACTGACAGTTATTTTACGTTTTATTGAGATATTGTTGTCTTATTCTATAATAATTATAGTTAGTTTCTCCAACACCTCTTAGTTATCAGGCTATTACTAGATCCATTTTAGACCTCTAAAGTGGCCAAAAACCCACTAGTGAGTTAAACCACAACCTACTAGTGAAATAAAACTAGGTCACTCACTACACTGTATTGTTGGTAGCACTGTCAAGCTATGTGAATTGAGAATTGCAGGTTAAGTTTTGGGTCAGTCTATGTCAAATAACAAACAAAACCTAACCTACTAACCTCGAATTTGTCATAGACTGACAATACACTTCAATACTGCTGAACGCATAACACGAATTACAGGGGACTCTAATTATAGACGTATTTGATTTCTCGGTACTTGCCAATTTGACACTATGATTTTTCACGGCTGTCAATACAAAATGTATGGTCTTTAGGTATTTATTGAGTTATTGAATAAAATTTTGCATGGCACGCGTGTGTTGTTAAGAATAAATCATTCGGGAATTGACCTTTATCGGCATAACGGCCTCGAGGGCTCAACTTTTCTCTCATGAATTATTTGTAATATAACACACTGTTTGATTCACACAGATGCGTGCATCAAAACCTTTTTGATTATAATTAATCACGTAATTCAAGTCATAACTGTTTTATCTCATTCAAAGGTCGTGGTAAAGCCAAATTTGCATCTTGCCGTATTTGTTTGCCTCTGTTAATGTTGGAAAGGAATTTGTAAGCTTCCCTTAATGGCTTTAAAGCGGATGGATACATTTTCTACTAGAACTTAAGCCGACTTAGCATATTTGGGAATCATGGGTTTATGGATTTCGTTCAATTGCCTCATTGAGAGAGCTTAGCATTAAGGTTTCTTAGAATAAGCATTTTTCCTAAATAACGTGCGATGCTCCGATTGGCTACGCAGGATCGCCTCAGCCAATAGTGTTTGAGCTTGCCCCTCCTTGAATTGGCGAGTTCGTCTCGCTGTAAATTCAGAGTTAGTTAGATTCAGAGCCTCGAGGAAGCAAGTTCAGCTATGCTTTGTGCTAGTTTGCGTTTCGGTCTAACTCCCTGGTAAAGTCGTTTCCAGGTTATTTTGTGTTACGGTTACGCGCAATTCGCTATTTTCGCGTGGCCAATCCAAGCGTGTCACAACAGTTGAAGCTTTTGTAAAAAACCATCGGTCCATCAGTGACGTTTGTAATCGTTGTTACTCAATATACTCGTGTTTGTTAAGTCTTGTTTCACTCCAACAACTAACTGAACCCAAGTTAGGGTTATTAAGTGGCAGTTCCCGGCAATCCCATTGAACCGGAACTCGCAGTGGATTAATTGGGGGCCCCATTCGTGGAAGCCTCTTATCAAGTTAATCGTACAAAAAACATTGGTCCTTCGAGCCGGATGTGGAAGAAGCTAAAAAACGCGAGTGTACAAGTTTCCAGTAGCTGGTGGATGCAATTGCTCCAACATCGTTTCGTCGGAGAGCGTCAAGAAGCTTCGCCAACACCAGGAAATTCAACCATCGAGAGCTTACACCGAGTCCAGGTCCCACGTCAAGCGGCAGCGATCGGCAGCGGGTTGGTTTTCTGTTCGTCAAGAAGTTACTACGTTCTCAAATCAAAAGTAAGTCCTTTTCCATTACACCTTCGTTTAGTGCTGTTTTTTGCTTGTGTCAGTCATGGTGGAAACTCGTTCGACATCAGCGGTCATGTCGGAAACTCGCACTTTAACCACTCGTTGCAAATTCATAAAAGCCCAAGTAGATCGTTTCAAAACTCTATTTCATAGAATTTCTTCGTCCAGCCCCGTGAAGGCTCACGAGGTCGGCAACTTGTCAGAAGAGTTTAGTTGTTTCCAAAATTTGTAGGATGAGTATAAGAAGTCAATGGAGGGCCTAATGGAGGCCGACGCTGAACACTTTGATGAACTTTTCAATGAATTTGACTCTTTTATGACTCATTTTAGCGAGATTAGTAGCGCAGTAAAGGAATTCTTATCAAAAAATAAGATCAGTTCGGGTATAAAACCGAATGTAGGTCAAAATTCTTCGCAAAGTGGCCCTTCAGGAGAGCTCGCTGGATTAAGATTACCACCCTTAGATTTGCCTTCCTTTTCGGGGAAATTCGAGAATTGGGTTCAATTTCATGACTCCTTTACGTCGCTTATTCATAACAACGTTAATTTGACCAACGTTCAGAAATTTTACTATTTGATTTCTTCCCTTAAGGCAGAAGCTGCTAGTTCAATCTCGTCGTTAAAAGTTACCAACGATAACTATACCATTGCTTGGGACATTCTAGTCAAGCGATTTGAAAATAAGAAACTGATCGTAAAATCAAACATAAATGCGTTATTCAGTTTAGAGAACGTAAAAAAGGATTCACATTCGTCTGTTCAAAGGCTGCTCGATAGTGTAGTTAGAATTTTGGAAATTTTAAAGGCGTACGGGGAACCCACAGTCGACACCATACTAATACATATCATAGTTTCGAAGCTCAGCTCAGCAATGCAGACTGACTGGGAATTATGCAAACATGCCGGACAATTTCCTACTTTGCGAGAGTTGTTAGATTTTTTAGAGAGCAAAAGTCACTTATTAGGTTCGCTGGAAGCTGCGAAAATAGGTTCGAGTTTGGGAAATCAGGGATCCGAGCAAAAAAGTCATGCACGCGCTCATGTAGCCAGAGAGCAAGGTAATCACTCTTGTGATTTTTGCAAAAATAGTAATCATTCGATTAGCGCTTGCGAATCTTTTTCAAAATTGTCGGTTAACGCTCGTATCGAAGAGGCGCGTCGTTTGAAACTATGCAACAATTGTCTCAAGCCCGGACATTTCGTGGTAAAATGCACATCGTCGAGATGTCGCGTATGCAGAAAAAAGCACCATACTTTACTGTGTTTGCGTCCAAAGCGCGACGCGCACGAAAATATTCCGTCGCCGCGTCCTGGACCGCCAGAAACCAGCAGCTACGCACGGGAGGTCGGGGCCGTCGCCCCGAGCGAGGAACCCGTCGCATCCGTTTCAGCAGCTTGTAGCCGTCCTGCAATCGCGGCGCCAGCGCAAGTTTTATTGTCCACAGTTAGCGTATTCGTAGAAGGATCCTCCGGGTCATTTTCCCGGGCAAAAGCTCTTTTGGACCCCGGATCCCAACTTAACTTAGTTAGCGCCGACTTGTGGCAAAATTTGAAAATTGAGAAACGAGGTAATATCACCTCACTGTCGGGTGTTGGTGCCAGGGCTCTGAACGCTGAATTCAGAGCAAACGTTCGAATCCGCTCCCGTAACGGGAAATACGAGGACATTTTGAGCTGTATTGTGTTAGACAAAATTACGGACCCTCTGCCGGCCCTTTCTTTCTCGTTGAGGGATTTGAAGATCCCACCAAACATTGTGCTAGCCGATTCAGATTGTAATACACCGGGAAAGATTGATCTTTTATTAGGCGCGAATGTCTTTTGGCAAGTGCTCTGTCAGGGACAGGTGAAATTGGGCCCAGAGAAGCCATTCTTAACAAAAACTTTTTTTGGTTGGGTTTTAGGCGGAAACATGAACATCGAAAATCGAGCGCTCATGCTTTCAAATAGAGTTCATTTAAGTGTAGCCGGCATCGAGCACGGCATTCAGAGATTTTGGGAAATCGAGGGGGCTTACGGTTCATCAGGCCGACTCTCTGCTGGTGACAAATTTTGCGAAGACCATTTTCAATCGACTACGAAACGGGCGTCGTCGGAGCCGCGTAGGTTCATCGTGAGCATACCTTTCAGGAAAGATGCTCCATCGCTGGGAGACTCGCGCGGTATAGCGTTAAAGCGTTTCTATTCATTAGAAAACAAATTGTCAAAAAATCCCGAGTTGAAAACCGCGTATTCCGCATTTCTCAAAGAATACGAGTCGCTTGGTCACTTGAGCAAGGTGGACGACGAAGCGAGCCTTCCTCATCCTAGGTTTTATTTACCACATTTGCCAGTCATAAAGGAGGACAGTTCAACGACCAAACATCGCGTTGTTTTTGACGGCAGTTGTGCGTCCTCCTCCGGAGTATCGCTTAACGACCTTCAACATAAGGGCCCAGTGGTCCAGCAGTCGTTGTTTGCAATTCTTTGTCGCTTTAGGCAATTCAAGTACGTGCTGAAAGCAGATTGCGCCAAAATGTATAGGCAAATTCTCGTGGACCCCTCGCAGACGCAATACCAATTAATTTTATGGCGTGACGACAAAACCTCAGCTGTAAAATGCTTCAAATTATTAACGGTCACCTACGGTACTAAATCAGCCTCGTACCTAGCAACTAGGTGCTTGATACAAATCGCCCAGGAAATCGAAGCATCGCTTCCAGAGGCCTCATTAAGAATTAGCCGGGATTTTTATGTAGATGACCTACTGACTGGTTTTGAAAATAGGGCGGAAGCCATAAAAACGCAATTCGAAATTAGTAGCGCTTTGTCGGGGTACGGGTTTGAATTGCGAAAGTGGGCATCCAACGACAGTGAAGTAGCTAGCGCCATTGGTGTAGATCGCGGCAGCGTAGAGCCCATTTCTTTGACGAAAGACGCCACGGAGAAAACTCTCGGCATTTTTTGGGATACTCGGCGGGACGTGCTAAGTTACAGAGTGAACCCTAGCTGTTGCAAATCAGTTACCAAGCGGGATATACTCTCTAGTATGGCTCAAGTATTCGATCCCTTGGGACTACTTGGTCCAAGCGTTCTAACTTTGAAACTTCTCGTGCAACGGCTTTGGCAGTTGAAGTTGTCATGGGACGAAACGGTGCCCATGGAGATGCGCTCCAGATACGACGAACTCCATTCTTCATTACGCTCTTTGGGCTCGTTGGCAATTCCGAGACGGGTAATTTGCGATGACATAAATTCGATAGATCTCCACGGATTTGCGGACGCGAGTTCTGTAGCCTACGGGTGCGCCGTGTATATACGTTGCGTTGACGCGCGCGGTAATGTCACCACCAATTTGCTTTGTGCTAAGTCAAGGGTCGCTCCATTAAAAACAATATCCTTGCCTCGTTTGGAGCTTTGCGCAGCCTTACTGTTGGCTCGTTTGATTAAAACTATACTCGATTCCTCCGCATTTAAATTTGACCGCGTGTACTATTGGTCGGACTCCACCATAACTCTGCACTGGATAAATAAGGATGCGAGTAATTGGAAGACGTTCGTCGCGAACCGGGTGTCCGAGATTCACGAACTAAGCAATAGGGAAGAATGGTTTCACGTGCGTACAAATTGCAACCCGTCCGATATAATTAGCAGGGGAATGTTACCCCAGGAGTTACTCAACTCACGCTTGTGGTGGCACGGGCCAGAATTTTTGTCACAGGCGGACTTAAAACCCCAGCCCGTTAAAATTGATTCGGGTGAGCTAGCAGCCCAAGAGTCGCGCCCAGTAGTGGCCACTCTTCACCATCGCGTCCCAGAATTTGAACTTTTCAGGCGCTATTCCAGTTTTACAAAATTACAGCGCGTAGTCGCGTACTGCCTGCGTCTCGCGAGAAACAGAAACACCGAAACGCGCTGGTCGGGACCTCCAGCCATTGACGAATTGGAGGACGCGACTCGCCGCCTGATCAAAATTGCCCAGGCGGAAGTCTTTTCCGGAGAAATAGCAGTTTTGTCTAAAAAAGCGCCATTGCCGAAAAATAGTGCGCTGCTTTCTCTAAACCCATTTCTGGACGATCAGGGCCTACTGCGCGTGGGCGGCCGTCTAGAAAACTCCAATCTAAGCTTTGATCAGAAACATCCCCTTTTGTTACCAGCTAGTCACCCTTTGTCGTTGCTAATCGTGAAGCAAGAGCATTTGCGGCTCTTGCATTGTGGACACTCGGTGTTACTGGCCTCATTGCGGGATAAGTTTTGGATCGTGAGAGCCAAAGACCTAATACGTAAAGTAATACACAATTGCGTGATATGCTTCCGGGCCAAGCCTAAGATGAATGAACACTTGATGGGATCACTACCCGAAGCTCGTGTCACACCCTCTCCCCCTTTCAGTAATTGCGGGATAGATTACGCGGGTCCCGTGTTTATAAAAAACAAATCCGGGCGAGGCGCGAAAGAAGTAAAGGCTTACGTAGCCCTATTTGTGTGTTTAGCCACGAAGGCTATTCATCTTGAACTCGTGGAAGACCTCACGACGGAGGCTTTCATCGCATCATTGAGGAGATTCATCTCCAGACGCGGTTTACCCTCCAACATATTTTCTGACAATGCTACCTGTTTCACCGGTGCCAGAAATCAGCTATCGGAATTAAAAAATATCCTGTCAGGCTCTAGTGAACAATGCATAAGGGAAGAATTGTCGAAACATAACATTAAGTGGAATTTTATTCCGGCACGCTCTCCGCACTTTGGCGGCATTTGGGAAGCGGGGGTAAAGTCATTGAAATATTATTTAAGGCGAATATCTTGCAATGCAAAGTTAACTTTCGTTGAGTATTACACCATGCTGACTCAAGTGGAGGCGATACTAAATTCCCGTCCACTCTGTGTTCTCCCTACCGACGCCTCATTCCCCGAAGTCCTTACTCCTGCCCACTTCTTGATCGGTCGGAAGCTGACTTCGTTTCCGGAAGCCCAACTCCAGGGCATACCGGAAAATCGTCTCAGCCGCTATGGGCTGGTCCAGCGGCTGTCCCAGCAGTTTTGGGATCGCTGGTCCCGGGACTACCTCCACCTCCTGCAGCGCCGGCCTAAGTGGAAGTCCTCCAGCACGTCTCTAGCCCCCCAGGTGGGCGACGTGGTACTCGTCCACGACGAGGCATCTCCAAGCTACCGTTGGCCACTGGCAATCATTTCGGCCACATATCCAGGAGCGGATGGTGTTGTGCGTGTGGTGCAAGTGCGCGATTCCCGAGGGAATCTCCTGAAACGCTCGGTGCGTAAAGTGTACATCCTACCCAAAGACGATCATTGCGATCAAGGGCAATAAACATTGACTTTGCTCTTAGTTGGTAGTTTTCGCTAATTGAACATTTTGCTAGGTTTAGTTGTTTCTTTGCTTGTATTCATGCTAGTTGTAAGTTATCTGTAAGACTCTTGGATTATCATCTGTCATTAGTTCTTGTTATGCATTTGATTATTTTGTAGTGTTAGATTTCAGTTTAATTTTGGGATTTAATCACGTCGTGCCATAGTCGGCACTTCGGGGGCGGCATGTTTGGTTCACACAGATGCGTGCATCAAAACCTTTTTGATTATAATTAATCACGTAATTCAAGTCATAACTGTTTTATCTCATTCAAAGGTCGTGGTAAAGCCAAATTTGCATCTTGCCGTATTTGTTTGCCTCTGTTAATGTTGGAAAGGAATTTGTAAGCTTCCCTTAATGGCTTTAAAGCGGATGGATACATTTTCTACTAGAACTTAAGCCGACTTAGCATATTTGGGAATCATGGGTTTATGGATTTCGTTCAATTGCCTCATTGAGAGAGCTTAGCATTAAGGTTTCTTAGAATAAGCATTTTTCCTAAATAACGTGCGATGCTCCGATTGGCTACGCAGGATCGCCTCAGCCAATAGTGTTTGAGCTTGCCCCTCCTTGAATTGGCGAGTTCGTCTCGCTGTAAATTCAGAGTCAGTTAGATTCAGAGCCTCGAGGAAGCAAGTTCAGCTATGCTTTGTGCTAGTTTGCGTTTCGGTCTAACTCCCTGGTAAAGTCGTTTCCAGGTTATTTTGTGTTACGGTTACGCGCAATTCGCTATTTTCGCGTGGCCAATCCAAGCGTGTCTTGTTTCACTCCAACAACTAACTGAACCCAAGTTAGGGTTATTAAGTGGCAGTTCCCGGCAATCCCATTGAACCGGAACTCGCAGTGGATTAATTGGGGGCCCCATTCGTGGAAGCCTCTTATCAAGTTAATCGTACAAAAAACAAACTGAAAGGCCAATTTACGAATTTCTTTGGGCGATAATCCGAAAAATATGTTAGCTGTTTTGATAATATATTCGGTCATTAATTTTTCTTGACCTACGTCAAATACTCGCCTTATACAACGATAACCCATAGTAACAGAAGCAGTCGACCCTTCTTCAATTGCCTGTTTTTTTTTCTTGATAAATCTGCTTAAAGATACATAGTTCAGGTCAAACTTTGCTGCAGCAGACCTTATAGATTTCTCACTCTCCACAACTTCCTTGTATGCTTCTTCGAACGTCGAAACTGGTTTTGTTCCCTTCTCTGTCTTCCTTATTCTTACTCGGGGCATTCTAGAACAAAACACATACTGCAATGTAGAGCAATACAAATTTGAATTTAACTATTTTCCAAAAAAATCATTCGGGGACGGTTGAAACACGTTTCAACCGTCCCCGGAATCGTTGTTTCTATTGTCCCCGCTCCAAATTGTGGAACACACAGTTGAATAATTTTTTAACCTCTCATGATAGCAATAATTTAAACATTCCCAACTAAGAAAAACATGCAAAATGAATAAATAAATACGGTCAAAGCTTGGTACTTACGTTTATGATCCCTTGGTTAAACTTTTCACAACAACGCAAAACTTCACAATAATGTCGGATGTCGGATATTACGTTAATACGATGAATACACGTCTACCTTCTGCTACGCTTGCCTGCTGACTGGCGGGTGAGGGGAGCGTCTCGTGGCGCGTCACCTTGTGTACTCGTGTCTAGTTTGAACGTTGGATTTTGAATTATATGACCGCTGTTTCTACTGTCCCTTGTTTCTATTGTCCCCGGGCTACCCTACATGGTTTTTTAACGGTACGCATGACGTCAAAAGGATTACATTATATCATTGGTTACGACGCCTTATCTCCAGTAATAGCGTTAGAGGGAAACCCCAAATTGTAAATTTATTTGCAAAAATCAGTTACATACCCAAAGTTTACCTACCGTCTCATAAGCTGTGCCTCCCAGGTGCCGTGCACTTCTTACACACCCACTTGAGACGCCCCTGATCCTTACATAAAATTAACGCTTTGTAAAGAAACAAATGTTTTCAGTCAGCACCATGGGCGCAAATTAAATAGGTTCCATACGCTACCTTAACAAACAATTACACAAGTTGCATGAAGCAAAGGTCGTTGACGGTAATACAAATTTTAACACTTTAGCACAGTGTTTCCCAAAGTGTGGGTCGCGACCCCCTGGGGGGTCGCGGTGAAGTAGGTACTAGGGGGGTCGCCGGGAATTTCCAAAAGAAGACAAAACACACTTTCTTAAATCATGTATTTTTATTTTATAACTTAAATAAAAATTAACAATTAGTTATCAAATGAAACATAAAACTAAATATTAATAAGTCCGTAAAAATGAAAGAGATAAATAAAGTAAAATATTTACTCACTACCACTACCACAATCATCACAACGCCCTGTTTGGAACTGAAGTCTCATTGCACTTCGCTGCTTATATAAAGCCACCCCGAGGCTTCGATATTCGATATTATTTATTAACCTTATTCGAGAACGTTCCAGAGTGCCATCTAGTAGCGAAGTAGCGAGTAGCGCTTTCGCGAATATCGTGGAAAAGTATCGCGATGTACAGTCGCGGAAATATAAATCGAGACAAGTCATGTAAGGCAATTTTTCACTGTTTGAATATTGCAATTGTGCTATCCTAATTGTTTATGAAATCCTATCTACCACATGCCAAAGAACCAAAAAGAACTGGTTAATGCAATATAAGCAGCTTGGGATAGCATCGACAATGAATTCATTCAGACAAATTAACTTAGGCAAATTTTAGTGTCCCGCTTTATATTTCCGCAATAGTACCTACAATGTGCAGTCGATTTTTTATTATTATTTAATTGCAGTTCTAAATCAATCTAATTGTTCAAGACATTTCTTTATTGTATGTCGATTTCATATGTTTCTTAATAATCTTGTATTATTCATTATCTACACACTTTAATCTTGTGCAAAATCTGTTGATCAGAAACAAAATAATAATAATAATGTTTATTGAGCATGATAGTAATTTAAATTAGAAAAAAATTAAAAAGTACATAGTATAATAAGAACAAGACATAAAAGAGAAAACATCAACCAAGAAAATAATATTACATGGCCAAAAGGGAAAAGATCGGCAAGGCCGTTTTTCACTCTTCGCTATTAAAAAATAAACAAAACAAAATTGGTTATGGTGGCATAAGCTATTAATGACAAACAGTAATAATAATAAATTTAAACTAACAAACCACTCTGAACATTTGCCACACATCCTCTAAAAGATTTCCTAAACCTGTCACACTAGGTTGCAAGAACACCTGTTGAAAAAAGTTAATTATCTTCGGTGCTGTATATTCAAAACAATATTGAAACCTACTGGTTCGATGTTTAGAAATAATATACGGCTCACCCCCTCTTAAGTTAATATCACTTAATAATAATATTAATAATAATAATAATAGCATTTATTCCCCCTTTACAATACTATACAATGCACTGAAAAACAATTTAGTTACACACACATGTATATGTATATATATTTTTTCAGTTGAAATAAATTCACTGTAGCGAAAAGCTACTTTCCTGGGAAACCTTCTACAAAGTTGAAGAAACTTGTGTGTAGAAGGTGTATTTAATTTATTTTGCTTTTTAAATTTTACGATAAATATTAACAAAAAGTTTATATTTTAAAGTGAGCATTAAATTTTTTTGCATTGGAAGCAATTATAGGTAGCTTACTATATTCTCAAAAATATTACTATTTAATTTTTACATATTTGTTGCCAACAATGTTTCTGCAAAATCTTCTTGATTTCGAATAAAACAAGCAGATATTTTTTTGAATAATTTTTGGTGCACGCATTTGATGTCAGCAGGAAGTGAGTTGTATAGTTTTGGTCCCAAATAGATAAAACTTCCCTGTGTAGCTGTTTTCCAACAGAAAGGTACTTTAAGTATTGAATATTCTGGTTTTCTAACTAAATAATTAGTTTCTACCGGTAAATAGTTTTTACATGTTTTAATTAAATTACATACTTTATTTTATAGCAATACATTTCTTGTAAATTCATTAATCTTAATTTTCTAAATAATGGCTTTGAAGGTGTAATTCTACTACATTTTGAAATCATCCTAACAAAATTTTTTTGAACCGTTATTAATGACTAAATTGTGGATGTGTATATACCACCCCAAGCACATATTCCATATGAAAACAGAAAGCCAGCAATTGCAAAATACACATATCACGAAGTTGATGCCGAAAGGCACTTTGATAAGTGGTAAAATTTTGCTGAAGCGTAATTTAATCTTTTATATAAAGCGTTCACGTGCGGTTTCCAGGACATCTGGTTATCAAAAATGATACCCAAATATTTTATCTTGTTATTTAATTGCAAAACAGTCCAGTCACAATTTTTAGGACAATCTTTCAAGTGATATTTGATAGGATTCGTAAATTCAAAATCATTATTAAGCTAAAATTGACATATTTGGTTTTTTCTGTATTCATAGCCATTTTATTTACACTGAACCAAGCTCTAATTATCTTTAAGTTAAATTCCATGTTTTCATAATTTTGCATGGCAGACTTGGCAGAATAAATCAAAGCAGTGTCATCCGCAAATGTGAAAATGTTCCCCCTGAAATTTGCTCACATAAATCATTTATATATACTAAGAATAGTATCGGACCTAAGACCGAACCTTGTGGCACACCACTGGCAACTCTCATAAATTCGCTGTATGTGTTGCCTATCTTTACGCACTGTTGTCTTTTTCGTAGATAATTTTTAAACCACGTTAGTGGCAATCCTCTAATACCAGCATTTTCTAGTTTTTTTATTAGATTTGAGTGGCATACAGTATCAAAAGCTTTAGATATATCTATGAATAATCCCGTAACTGTGTTATCCTTATCTAAATTTTCTGAAATGTACAAGGAGAAGTTAACTAATTCGAGTTCCGTTCTTCTACCAGGACGAAAACCATACTGGTTATTAGAAAAAAAATTTGATTTAGTTAAAAATTTTGTTAACTGACTTGCAATAAATTTTTCAAATATTTTTGAAAAGATTGATATTAGTGCTATAGGTCTGTAGTTTGTTATGGTAGTTACGCTTCCTCCTTTATGTAATGGAACAATAACAGCAATCTTCATACCATTTGGTACTACTCCGGTTTCTATTGATAAATTAAATATGTGGCGTAAAACTGGGACAATTTGACTTCCAATTTCTCTGACCATTCGAGCACTTATTCCATCAAATCCCGGTGCTTTATTACACTTAATATTTGAAATAGTGCTCAATATCAACTTCTGTCACAGGCAGCAACACAAATAAATTTGGATTATTGTAGTTGCCGAAACATTGTATTTCTTTATCATAATCGATATCACTGCGAATGTTATTAATAATCTCTGTAGGGACAATTACAATCAATGAATTAAGTTCGTTTGTTATATTTTTATGAGCTGTGCTGTCTTTTACTAATGTATCAATTTTGTTAGTTTTGTTTATGTTTCCTGTAATTTCATTTATAATATGCCACTGTTTTTTAATATTGTTATGGTTTTCTGACATTTTGTTAGTGTAATACGACTTCTTTACCACTGCAGTTAGTTTTGTTAGATAATTTCTATAGTTTTTGTATTTCTCTTTTAGTTTTACATTAAATGGTTCTTTTTTCAGTTTTTAAAATATTTTATCTACGACCACTACTAAAAGTAGGCCTTTTAGCGCTAGCTTGTTTCACTAAAAGTGACGTTTTATAGTTTACCGTGTTTAAAGAAATCAGCTGTTTACTTTTAGCACATGTGCTAAAAGTGAAGCGAGGTTCAAAACTACAATTTCGAACTGCAAGTGAAGTTGTAAAGCTATTCTAGTTGCTTCTTGCGTTACAGGTAAAGCGTTTTTGAAATAATTAAAGCGTTATGTAATGAATACAGTCATATGTGGAGTATCAATAATTACATTTCGTAACTCACCTTGACAGCACGGGCGTGGCCAAACAATCGCCAGCGGCGTAGGCTACTATTCATTATGACGCAGCGTCGCAGATGCGAACCTTTCTTAAATGGATATTTATGGATTAATAACGGTAAAATTAAGGTCGTAGATAAAATATTGTATGCAACGCGTGCTAAAAGTCGTTTATGCGCGAGACATGTTATGAAACTCAGCCTTCGGCTTCGTTTCATAATTTTCATGTCTCGCGCATAAAAGTCGACTTTTAGCACTTGTTGCATAAATAGCTATTATCTCTTTTTCTTATAGATACTATAATTCCATTTGTTATCCAAGGTTTTATTGGTTTTGTTTTTGCATTATACGTTATAGTTTTACTGCATGATTGTATTTTTTGAGTTAATATATTTATGAAATGTGAATATGCCATAGTAGCACAATTTTCGTTATAAACTTTTACCCAATCTAACAAATTTAAATTTTCCTTTAATTTACAATAGTCAATTTCAATTCTCGATAATTTTTTATTTTTATTGATACGAGCATCATCAGTGTATTACCTATGACAAGAGCAGTACCATAATGGTCAGCGACATCACATTTAATTATTGCTGAATTTACTCGAGTTCCGCGGAGGCCACGTACAAATAAATGATCTAAGCAACTGCCGTTCTGACCATTATTACCTGATCGAGTTATATCTTGTATATAGGATTCAAAACCATTTACAGACAACAAATCAATATATTCTCTTACCATATCCTCGTTTTTTAAAAGGTCAATATTCACATCCCCAGACAACACTACATTTTTCTAATTTTTTGTTTCTTGAAAGAATCTCCCAAGTTCATTTGTGAATATAGGCACAGAAATTGCATGTGATCTATATAATCCTAGGAAAGTTACAGTTGTATCATTTCTAGAACACCTAAGAAGTAAAGTCTCTGCTGAAACAAATTTTAAGTACATTTTATCAACTGTTACATCATTCTTAACAAAAACTACAACCCCTCCTGATCTGCCGTCCTCTCTGAAATCAAAAAAACTCTGATAACCCACTATATTATAATTTTGTTTTTCGTGTTCATATATCCAAATTTCTGTCAGTAATATAATGTTAGGTTTTGGATCAAGAAAGTTTAAGTACATCAGAAAATTATCAAAATTTTTTCTCAAACTTCTAATATTGAAACAAATATGGTAAAACATTTGATTCTGCACATCAGGGAAGATAGCTTTGCGCTGATACGGATCTTCTAAAACTAAAGCCTCTTCATGAGGCACATTTAATTCATTATTATGATGTAGCTCCATAAATAACGTAAGAAATTAAACTAATAACCATAATATTTTAATTAAAATGAAATCAATAATCAACACAGCAGCCAACAATCTCCTATTACAGATTAGATAAATCAGAATCGGATTTAATAATAATAGCATTTTCACTATCACCTTTTTTAACAAAGATCTTCATGTCACGCACCCAGACATATTTGTATCCTTGTCCTATGTCACGACATAGGCTTCTGGCTTTACGTAACAGATTTTTTCTTGATGGACACAAGTGGTCGTTAATATAAATGCGTTTGACTGGTCCCGTTTACGCCAATTTCTTGAGTGTTCAGTTGTTTATGGTTTCGGTAAGCGCTCATTACGTTATTTTTCTTATTCCTAGCAAAGAAACTCACAACAATGGGTCTTGGTGCTTCACTTTTGTAAACAGGGTTAATTCTATGTAGCGCATCGATGTCGTTTTCCACGATCTGACAATTTATTGCCCGACCAATTGCAGGGGTTATTTCATTTAGGTTCTCATTTTTTGTTTCTGGTACTCCTTGAATCTCTATATTACATATCTTTGAGTATTGCTCCAGTTCATCTATTCTGTTTGCCAGCTGATTTACCAACTGCCTAAACTGAGCATTCTCTTTAACCACGTCTTCATTTTTTTTCATGTTCCCGTTGAATACTTGCATCTTCTTGTCATATTCATCGAGTTTTTCAGAGAAAAATGAAACGGATGCTACAATATCTTGCTGCGAGGTTTTTATAGTTTTCATATCGTTGCGTAGTTAATTTCATATGTCCATTATATTTCCAGCCGAGGGGATATTATTTTGTGGTGCTTTGCAGTCGTTGCAGATAAACTTATTTTTGATAGTCGTACTGCTATCAGAAGATTCCAACACATTTGAAGTGATAGAAACGACCGTAGGTACCTTGGCATTGAAGGCCGGTGTTGTTGCGATTGGTAATTGCAATATTACATACACCACATATATCTGGCATTTTTACGAACAATTCGACTTATTCACTAAAAATGCATACTACCGCTGCCACAACTCACTTTAGAAATTATTTGCACTTGAAACAAAGTTTTTAAAATTCAATTAATACTGTAATTTTAGAAGTTTCCGGAGGAGCGATATAAAGCGTGTATTGCTTTCACCACCACTCGTTTAACGTTTAACTAAAAGACTATATAAATGTGAAGGTTCTTCTGATTTTAAGATTTTATACAAGAATGTATCATATAAAAATAAAAACCTGTAATTTATTTTCAATATACCTAGTCTATTGTAATTCGGTGTCACATGATCTGTAATAGAAATTAGAAATGAAAAACGCAAACAACAATTTTGCAACACTTGCAGTTTTACCTGCATGTTATGTGTAAGAAAGTTATAATATACATTACTTCCATAATCAAGATGACTAAGAATTAGGGTATTCACGAATGTCCATTTAGTATGTTGTGGAAGAACGTATTTAAACTTCCACAATGCTTTTAACTTGGGATAGCAGTCACTACATTTCTTCAGAATATGCTCTTCAAAGTTTAGGTTCTTGTCAATTAAGAAACCAAGATCACGGGCACTCTCATTGACTTTTATCACTGTATCACTTAACACTATTGGATCATTCAACATCAAGGTAGCTTTATTTTCTGCGGATCTTGAACCAATGCTTAAAACTTATGCTTTTCCAGCATTTAAGCGTAGACCATTTTTTGTTGACCAGTTGCTTTTATTAGATCATGTTTGACGTTGACAGTTCGTCAGATGATAAATATATTTTGCATAATTATCCTCGGGGTGAGCCATCAAAATTTATAAATCAGTTTGTAATTTCAAGTACAGATATACAGGAGGCAAGACCATCATCTGCAGCTTTATTTAATCACTCTAAAAGGTGTACTAGTCACAACAATGATGCCAGTGACACTTCAGATGTAGGGAAGAATAATAATATTAAACTTAATGGTGTTAAAACTAGAAGTGCAGCTAAGAATTCTATTTCCCAACAATCTAAGAACAATGCTTCTAGGAATACTAGTGTGACTGCTACAAGTTGCTCAGAAGAACTAATAAAACTAAATGTATCACAAAAATGTCAATAAAAGTTATAAGAATTACAGAGGAGTTCAGGTTCATATTCGACGAGCACACGGTGTTGAATTCAGGAAATCCATTTTAAGGAAACATGATACTCTATACTATATGATAATACAAATATTAGTCATGATACTCATACTTCATCAACTGAAATTGACAGTAAAGTAGATATTAATGTGGAAGTTAAAGAACTGGATAATGAAGCTTTGGAAAGAAAAATTTGAGAATTCTAATTATACTGGAGAAGAGGAATTTGGATTTTTTTAAAGTAAGTGTATTGATGTTGTTCCTGGACCAAAACATCCTGCAAGGAAATATTTTGAAGCGCGTAAAAGCCAAACCTATTTGAGAAGTAACAAGCCGTTTACATCATCTAACCCCCAAAGAACTTCAAAACGGAGAAAGGAAAACAAGAAAGAGGAATATGAATATCAATTAACTCAATACTTATACTACAATCAAAGACGTAAAGCTGTTAGAAGGATATTAAATAGTGATGAAAAACCAATTTGTAAAATAGATAATGAGACGACTTACAATTATTATAAAAATATTTTTGAAAAACAATAAAATTAGGACACACTACTCTTCGAAGCTGTTAGAGATTGAACGTGAAACTGTAAACTCCACTTATGTCGTTACTGTAACTGAAGAAGAAATTAGAAACGCCATTAAGGGTATTAAAGTAGACACTTCGTCGGGTCCTGATAGGGTAATTATGAGAAGTATTAAATGCAATGCTAAAATACCCGCAATTCTTGCTAGAATAGCTTCCATTATGTTGGAAAAATGTTTTGTGCCAAAAAGTTTTAAACTGGCAAGGACTATTTTAATATATAAAAAAGGAAATCCAAATGAAATGGGCAATTGGCGACCTATATCTATTTGTTCACTTCTTCGACGTATAATTGAAAGAACACTAGAAAAGCAAGTTCGCCGATATGTAATTATAAATGAAAACCAAAGAGGTTTTATGAATACACCGGGTTGTCACATCAATACCACAATTATCGAAAGTATCCTTAAAAAGGTTAAAACGCATATTTTTTTGGATATTGAAAAAACATACGATTCAGTAGGACATGACCACCTTAGAAATGTAATTAATTCCTCTGAACTTCCATCTCATTTGCAAAATTTACTTGTAAAATTGCACGTTGATAATGAATAATTTATCCAAACAAGTTTTCATAGGTCTAAACGTTTTAATATTAAGAAGGGTGTTTTCAAGGCGCTCCTTTATCTCCCCTATTATTTAACATGTCTATTAACCACATTTTTGATGAGCTTTCTGAACCGAATGTAGCTATGAAATACGAATTTACGTTGGTAGAAGACATCAAACCTTTAACAGTTTTGGGATTTGTTGACGATACCGTGATAATTGGTAAAAAGAAGTCTGCTGCTACATATAGATCTTTTACACATTGTTGAAGATAAATTCGGAGAGATTGGGTTGAACATTAATATAGCAAAATCTTCAGTAATTGTCATTGAAAAAGGCGGCGTGAAAGAAGATTTTATAACTTCTACATTCAATGGAACTTCTTCATCTATTGGAAGTACTGACACGATTAAATACCTAGGTGTAACATTTGCTGATTCTTTGGTTTTCGATCGAAATACGGTAATTAAAAAGCTGGCAAATCGTTTAGAGATTCTAACTAAATCTCCATTATTAAACTGTGATCAAAAACTGCATATTTTAAATCAATATATTTCCCCCACCTTAACTTATCAGTTTCAGACTGCGCCTTTAAAGAAAATTCCAAAATGTTATCTAGAAAATCTAGATAAAATTATAAGAAGTTGTGTTCGTGAAATTTTAGAAATACCAGGTGATTCGCCAAATGGCTTTCTGTATAGTAGTAAATCAGTGAAGGGTTTAGAAATTTTTAATTCTTCGTGGGAGTTATTTATACAACAATATAATAAATTTTCACTTCTACAAAAATCACAATGTCCCGAAATTGTTATTAATTTTGATGAAGCAAAAAAGTATTGTCTTGACTCATTAAAAGTCACAGATTTTAGAAATATTAGACCAGGAAAAATTTGTAGTAAACTTATCCGATCAACCTTGAGAGACAAGGCATATGAAGAATGGTGTGGTCACATTCAAAAAGGAAGAGGGGTTCTTTTGTTTAAAGAAGTTAAACATGCAAATCAATGGGTTTATAAAAAACAAGGCCTTACAATATCTGAATGGACAGATTGCCTTAAGATGCAATGTAATGTCGCGCCTGTTCGTAGTGTTCCTGGACGCAGTACCCACACAACCCGCTGCAGACATTGTGGCGAGTTTGAAACTCTTGCTCATGTGTTGGGATATTGTAGCTTTAGTGAAATACTGAGAATTAAAAGACACAATGCTGTCAGGAACATTATTGCAAATGCATTGAGGTCCAAAGGTTTTGAAGTACATGAAGAAGTAGTTGGAGTCTAGGACAAAGACAGCATCAGAAGAATTGATATTATGGATATCAATACAACTACACGAGAAGCTTATATAATAGATCCAACGATTCGTTTTGAGAATAACGAGAAACAGGCCGAAGAAGTACATCGTGAAAAAACCGAAATTTATGAACCGACAATTAATTACTACAAGGATAAATTTAACGTCAATAGCATAACCATCATCGGGCTTCTTTTCGGTGCACGAGGAACATTGGTTAAATTTTATGTTGAATTTAGAAAAAAAAATAGTCTAACTAAATCTTTGGATCTTGATATTACTATGAAAATTTTAAGAGGATCTGTAGCCATTTTGAGAAACCATTTATATGGACAATCAGTTGTACAATAATAGTAGATTATATTATAAGTGAGAGAAATGCATCATTATTTGCGAGTGAGAATTTTGAATCGCGAATGCCCCAGCACGAGCGATACAATTTCTCACGAGCTTATAATGGCATTTCGCTCACGTGTGATATACGACGTTTTATCTTACAGTAGCAATTCTTGTGCCTAAATAGTTTGCGCAGTCAGAATATGTCGCGAAATAAATTTATAATTAGTCGCCTATTATTTGTTATATACATTTGACAGTACTGAAGTGTATTGTCAGTCTATGTCAAATTCGAGGTTCGTAGGTTAGGTTTTGGTTGTTATTTGACACAGACTGACGCAAAACTTAACCTGAAAATTACGAATTTGACATAGCTTGACAGTGCTACCAACAATGCAGTAGAATAAATAATAAAAACTCACTTGTGAATAAAACTTCATTTTAGTCACTGAAAACAGTTGTATAATGTATGGTAATAGACGCTACTGTAAGATAATAGCTATTTATGCAACAAGTGCTAAAAGTCGACGTTTATGCGCCAGACATGAAAATTATGAAACGAAGCCGAAGGCTGAGTTTCATAACATGTCTCGCGCATAAACGACTTTTAGCACGCGTTGCATACTAGTTATTTACTATACAAGTGGGATAACAGCATCATTAATATACGTGTGTGTAAGTTACAAACGAGTGCGTAGCACGAGTTATGTTAGCACACAAGTATATTAATGATGCATTATCACACATGTATTGTACAAAATTTTATCTACGACTGCCTAAAATTGAGAAAAGTGCATTAAGAAAAATGTCAGATCTGTCATTTTCAAAAATATTAGTAGGCAAATGTCATTATGTCATTCATTTGACACTATTTCAGTTACGTAATGAAGTCATTACACAACTCAGTTGCGTAATGAAACCATTACATAACTGAGTGGTGTAATGAGCTTCATTACCTAACTGAAATAGTGTCAAATGAGTGACGTAATGAGTTACTTATCCCACTGGAGTAGATAAAATATTTTATCTACGACCTTAATTTTACCGTTATTAATCCATAAATATCGATTTAAGAAAGGTTCGGATCTGCGACGCTTTTAATTTGTGTCATAATGAATAGTAGGCTACGCGGCGGTGGCGATTGTTTGGCCACGCCCGTGCTGTCAAGGTGAGTTACGAAATGTAATTATTGATACTCCACATATGACTGTATTCATTACATAATGCTTTAATTATTTCAAAAACGCTTTACCTGTAACGCAAGAAGCAACTAGAATAGCTTTACAACTTCACTTGCAGTTCGAAATTGTAGTTTTGAACCTCGCTTCACTTTTAGCACATGTGCTAAAAGTAAACAGCTGATTTCTTTAAACACGGTAAACTATAAAACGTCACTTTTAGTGAAACAAGCTACCGCTAAAAGGCCTACTTTTAGTAGTGGTCGTACATAAAGTTCTATATATATATATATATATATATATATATATATATATATTGATACACGGTAACTTGTCGCCTCCGGTACATGGAAAAGGCGACCTGGCCTCCGGGTCTTCCCATGGAGCTACATCGACAAAAAATGTATATATGGGTTGTTGAAATGATAACCAAACCGGATTCCTTGAGAGGGGAAAAGATTTTTTAATTTTTAAGGAGCCATATATGGGGAGTACAGAAAGTACGCTGTGACCTCCGATAACTGTATATATGCGTACACCTTGTTGTCGTTGTTGCCTCCAACAGTGTTGCCACATTATCGGAGGTCACATAGACACCACTTTATCCGCGATCTGGATTTTTAACATGAATACACATACAGACTGATAGTTTGCACCATATTTTTGGCAAATCGCATATTTTCTGATTTCGGCAACACGAAATGTGATATCTTCATCTGGAATATGAAAATAAACTCAGTTATAGAATGTTTTATTCATATGGATAGGTAAGTACATAAGTAGGTATGTAAAACAAAATGGTAAGTTAACCAGGTAAACTATGAAAATAAGAGACTTTTACTTCTAAAAAAAAATTAAAAATTGAAATAGTATAACTGCAAGAAATGCTTTACGTATAGCAACTAATTTTTATTGGCAAGTTTAATTAGATGTTGCAGTTTAGATTTTACGACCATAACGGTTCGATTTATATTTTTCTTCTGTATAAAATCTTTTATTTGTTGGCCTGATGGATAAACTTTTTTCTTTATATATGAAGCGAATTCTTTCTCTAAAGCACTGACTTCTGCAGCGGTCCATCCTAAAATTATTGTTAGTTTCCAATTATTTGTACCTATTTTTGTTTTTATTATATGTACCTTTTTTAGCTATAGTTACTGGACCTTTTTTGGTTTTAGACATTGTTTTTACAGCAACACCGCTAATATCATCGTCACTGCTTTCATCAGTATAATCAGAAGCTACAAAAGTACCACGGTAAGAAATCATCTATTTTTATTCTTTTTTGGTAGGCACCTACCTATTTTTGAAACAGACGCCTTGCGTTTGGTATTTTTAGGTGTTTTTTTCTTGGAAAAGTCACGAAGACCATCCTTTTCACTGTCATTAGAAGCTAAAAAGTATCAAAACGATTAATAAACAATAAATACCTATCTGCAACGGCAGCATGCTAAAGGTACAAGACTGTAAAAGTTAACTTACACACGATTTTGTCATCTTTCTTTCTCGTAGGGTGGTCATTGGAGGGCCCCGCCAAGTCAAGTATTTCTTCAGAAGTCACATGTATTGTTTCATTCAGTAGTATTGCACCATCGTCAGCAGCTAATTATAAATATATTTAAATTGCTTGAAAAATATTTTGTTTTAGTATTTTACAACAGTTTTCAACAAAATTTCTTAAATTGTTATGGAATTTTTGTTGAAATTAAGTTTTGTTGAAATCCCAAACAAAATGTAATCAAGTAAAGGGTGAATCCATCAACTATTTAAACATTTGTTTGTTATTTTTTCTTGTATTTTTCACTTACGCATTAAAAAATGTTGATACACTTACCATCGTTATATTCTTCAGCATATTCCAAGTTTATATCAAAATTTATCTCAGCTAGTGACTTCCCTTTGTACTCCACAGGAATTGTACCTTTCTCCATCATGAGTAAAAGCTTAGAAACCTTTGCGGTTTGATAAATATCTACCGGTAACCTAAAACATACAATTAAAAGAACATAGAGAAAGGCAGTAATGACTCTATTTTTCTTGTTGTGCACTTACTCATAAAATTCTTGATGGGTTTTTTCTGTGTGACCCATAAATTGCGAAAATTGCTTGGCTTCGTCCTTAGATAAACTAAGAATTTGCATTACCGTTGCAATGTGCTTTCGCAATTTGTTGCTTGTCATTACATGGGGATTCTCCAGATTCATTTTACTTGCAAGAGATCGAATGGCAACGTCTCCTTTTCCCCATGGAACACTGCTTCCGGGAATGGCAAAAACGTAATCATTATCTGGAGGAATATACTTTTCTCTGTTGTTCAGTAGTATATTCACATAATTTTGCAGAATCTCCGGTAATAAAATAACGACAGCTCTAGAGCCTTTCCCGCTGTTCAATACACGTTTATATTTGGTAGTTAACATTCGCTCGGTTTCTGATAATACATTTTCAAACTCTGGAGCAGTTACTGCGCTGGTCCTTTTTATAGTCTTCGATTTTCAGAAACTGGACATCACCAATTCGTCGCCTGTTAAATAGAATTAGCAATGCTAAGCTGCAATTCACTAGTAATTTGTAAGTTTTGATGTCATCTTTTTGTTCCGTAAATATTTTAGCGCAATCGTCGGCATTTTTCAGACATTGGTCTCGGAAGGTTTTGATGTCGTTTACTAGAGGCAACAGCAAAGGTTTATTCCACCTCTTTTCTTGAAGGTCCTTGTTAGCTAGGGAAGCTAGTTTGCTGTTCCACCGGGACCCGATCAATTTTTTAAAATGTTTTACATTTCTCAGCCAAATGGATACTTGCGTTTCTGATTTACACTTGAAACCACGACTTTCTTTTAAAATAAGATGTGTTAACTCGTCGCAAGCGATTTTCAAAGAAGTGCCAAGATGCATTGCAAGGCTGGGAGATTTATATGTTTTTTTGATGGGGTCATATCCTACAATACTCCTTGCGGCACTTAAAACATTGTCAAAATTTTTCGGGTGGAGGATATCTTTAAAACTAACTTGTTCGTCATTAGTTTGTTTTCTGTAAGAAATAAGCAATCTCGAAAGTTCCCTCATGCGGTTGCTACAAACATACGACATGCGTTCTCGTTTGTGTTTCTTCAAATACGATTCCCTAAAATTTGCAATTAGAAGATCTTTTTTAGCTTCGAAAGAGATTTCATCTCCTTTCATCTTGTCAAATACCTGGTAAAATTGGATTCTTATTTTACTTTGCACAAAAAAACAAACTGCTGGACAAAATTAACCTCTAACTAAAATTTATTGTAGCAATTTTTGGTTGTGGGTCAATTTTATCCAGCAGATTTCAAAATTATACGCACCTGGCATTTTACATTTAGCTTTGATATAGTGTCTGTGGGATCACTGGCACAAGCCACGACTGTTTGTGAATTTGATACATAGTCCATTCTACTATGTGTTTGTTCAGAAGTATTTGGCTTAGAGGTGCATCTTTTCGTATGCCTCTTCAAATATTGTTTTCGGAACAAACCTTTGCAATAGATGCATGGATAGTAATCCTGTTTCTCTAAAGATTCTTGGTTAGATTTCCGGAAGGGACGCGTTATACCGGATACATGGAGGTGAAAATTTGTATCTTTACGAAGTAATATAAGTGCCAGGCGTCTATCTTTACTATTTCTAGGCAGTTTCAATATATCTTCAATTTCTTTTTCTGAACCATGATGCCTCTCTATGTGTCTCATAAAATTTTTTGAAAGCACATCTTCGTCACAAAATTTGCATCTAACTTCTTTCTTTTTAAGAGCTGTTTTCGCCTGCGATACAAAATTGGGTATGGAAAACGGAGTGGCTTAAAAAAATGCACTTACTCTAATTTGCTCAGATAGTGGTTGAGATATTACTTTAGAAGTCTTGCATTGATCATTGGTTACATTTAAATTTTTTAAGCTGCTTATTTCATCGTCACTGATCTTCTTCTCAGAACTAGTGCTTGAACTCGTATCACACAAGCCTGTTACGTCAAAATCCTTATCACGTGAATCATCTTCTTCAGTTGCAGATATTATACTAGAACCTTCGTCTTTATTTCGTGTGATTGAAGCGTCATTTGGAGGAATCACAATATTTGATATTATCTGGAAGGGATTCTTTAGTGAATTCAAGAAAATGTAGGTCCCTCATTTATTTACACAGGTTTTTATGTAAATTACAATCGCAGAACACAGGGCAGACTTCTACAAACTACCGTTTTGTTGAGTTATTTATCAAGATATTTTACTGTGATATTTGAAGGTACGAAAATTTATATTGCAAAAAATATCAAATATTTTTTAATTATTAAAACGTAAATCATCAGAATGATCTTTTGGTAATAAATTCTCAAAATAACAAAATGATATGCACATAAATAATCATTAAATAAAACTATTGTTCGTAAAAGTCCATATTTGCTTTCTGCAAGTGGGAATTGGTTAGACTGGAAAGGCCGTATATTAGTAATGAAAGGGAAATGTTTGAACAAATTAGATGATTATAGATACATTGTTGACATACATTAATTTCGTTTGACCGCTTAGAAGAATTGGATCCAATTTCAGTATTACGGACTTCTATGCAGAATGAATCAGATGCTTCACTTATATTACATATCTGAGTTGTTTGAATAACTTGATCTTTCAAAGGTAAAAGCTCCTCATATTTTTTTTCATCTGAGTTTGACTCGTCATTATCGTTGGGATCTTTAGAACTTGAAAATGGCGAGAAGTCACTAAATTCTAACCATTTCTGAAAATTTCATAATTTCTTTTAGATGAAAGTAAATTTTATTTCTGTTAGATACCTTAACTAAGTCAATTGGGTTACCATCTCTTCTTCCCTCTTCTTCGTGCTTTTGTGTTATGTCAGTATTTTTGTTGTCAATTACCTTACACAAATAATTTGTGTCATGTTTTTGTACTTCCAAAATTTTTTCCTTCATCTCCTTTAATATATCATTTGTTGGTAATCCATAAATATAATCTTCAATTACGCATTTACTCTCATTTGGGACATGTATTGGCATTAAATCTGAAGTCTCATTTCTATAGAATGTTTTATTGTTTGATACTAAAACCATGCATAGGGAAAATAAAGGTAAATAGTTATTTACCAAGTCCTATTTGTAATATTTTTGAATTTTGTAATTTCATACTTAAATAATAACTCGTAATATACCTTCAGCACTGACAATATTTCCAGGTGGAATTTTCAAATTGTTCTCCTTTATGTATTCAGCCTCATTTTGGACATGTTGCCAATCAGAAGTCTCACTTCTAGGTAAGCTTTTATTGGTTTCTTCTGAAACCATATAGAAAATTAAAATGAAAAAGGCCTGGATGTGGTGATGAGCAAGTTTGCATATCTCCTTGCATGAGTACCGAGCGACTTGGACCGTCCAACGATGCGAATCATTTCTCCTGTTTAATAACTGGAAGGGTACCAGCTTTGTAAAGCGGGTTCTCGAGAAAGGAGTACTTTCTGATTAAGATAATGTTAGTGAATTTGGTAGTTGTACATCGTTTTACATGCATTAAAGATATCTCAAATTTTATCCCAATCGGTTGATAAATAACAGATAAATGCAAAGGGACCTCTCTATTTTTGGTTTAATGTTGCCCATTTTCAAACTTAGATCTACGATTTCAATTTAGAATCTGTCTATAAAATTTTGTGGCAATAGTCTAAAGAGTTCTCAAGAAATTGCAGCTTTTTAAAAAGTATTGAAAGGGCACTTTCTAATGAAGATATTGATATTAAAATTGTTATTCGGCCATGGTTTCAAATTGAATAAACATGCAGCAAAGTGGGTCACAATCGGTTTATAATTTACTGAGAAATGACAAAGGGCCTTATCTATTTTTGGACCGATAGGGCCCGTTCCCGAAATTACATTTATGATTGCACTTTAGAATCCGCCTATAGAATTTAATGGCGATAGCCATCTTTAGGATTTTAAAAACGGCCAAAAGGATACTAGGTATCTAATTTAAAATATAGTTGTCAAATTTAGCATTTGAGCATGGTTTTAAATGGAATGAGTACTTTTTAAATTTAGTGCCGATCGGTTAATAAATTACTAAGTCATGACAAAGGGCCTTATCTATCTTGGACCAATTTGGCCCATTCACAAACCTAGATCTGCGATTTTTCTTTAGAATCTGCATACAAAATTTTATCAAGATTGTTTAAGCGTTCTCGAATAATCGTGCGCACGGACCGAGCGAGTGAGCAAGGGGATTCCCCCGCTCGCTATAAAAATAGTCTGAAATTAATGCCTTACAAATTAACAAGTAATACATATTTAAATGGCTTTTAATTTTAAAACAAATGGGAATTATGCACACCGTATGAAGTTATCATGAAATATTTTAAGTGGTGTAGTATTATATTATACACATGTTCAATTTGTTGGCGTAATACATAAAGGTTTTTTGGTAGTACTTACTGCACATTTTTAACATCAACTTAGCCCTTGATGACATCATTACACTATCACTGCACGTCTTCTGTCGCGAGCTGCACATGCAATATAAAGAAATCACATGGATCTATTAATAGAACTAAATGCCTGACTTGCGCCTGCCTAATGAAGCAGATGTGACGTCACGGCGGTAATTTTAGTTGTGGGCAGAAAACTATCAAATACAAGTAAATGCATACGTTTGTATATACGTTTTCACCTTGTAATAACACCGTAATATCGTGTTTTTAGGATTTTATTGTGTTTAAGTATTTTTTGCGTTTTGTGATTGCACAGTTTTATTAAAATACTGACTTGTTTTAAGTGGTTTCTGTTGATTTTTAACCAAAATGGTTCAATCGTGTGTGGCTATTGGATGTACAAACCGGCATACAAAAGGAACTTCTTTAAAATTTTTCTCGTAAGTATTGCTAGCAAAACTTCTTTTAAACATTAATTAAATTATTTCCCATAGATTCCCACTGAAAATGCTATTAAATTGAAAAAGTGGATCCATGCAATGCGCAGAGAAAATTGTACCTCTAGGAAACATTCTCGAATTTGTCTTGTATCTGCATCTCCAAGCGTATTTAAAATCGTGTCGGAAGCAGAAAAGCAATTTTCTGTAATTACCAACAATGCTTCCAACTTGAACAAAATCAATCTTGATAGGATTATTTTAAATAAACTTATGAACAGGTTTGCCCTTGGTAGTACAATATTTTCGAATCGTAATCAGTGTACTTTTACACAAATTATGTTTGAAGTGCCCCACAATGTACAATTAATAAAATGTGTTTGCCAAAAGATATCTAAAAATTAAATTGCTCTTGTTTGGACGATATTGTACCAAGGAAATTATAAAACCAGTCAGTAAACGGCATCAACTGAGTAAATTAGTATTGTTCAACAATGAATAATAAATTATAATTCCCTCATTTATTAGAAAATTATAGGCCTGTGACTGTAATCCTGTTTTTTTTTAAGTTTTAGTACATGGTTGCTTGAACCGATTAGTGTCATTCGTAAATAAATTCACCGTTTTAAATGATAAACAACATGGTTTATTCTATACGATTTATATAACATGGATTTCTTTTTATTTTAATTTTATTCGAAA
Organism: Agriotes lineatus; assembly: GCA_940337035.1. NCBI lineage: Eukaryota > Metazoa > Arthropoda > Insecta > Coleoptera > Elateridae > Agriotes > Agriotes lineatus. The sequence continues at coordinate 228,187 of CALNHX010000642.1, forward strand.
AAATGGTTTTACTTTAAATAGTGTTGTACAATGTATAACTACAGATTGATGTGTATTCTTTGTACTTTTCTGTTTTACTCAATTGTAAAAATTAATAAATATAGTGCTTTTTCCTCTGATCGTATTTCCGAATATTATTATTTTATTGATATTATAATATTCCTAAAACTTAGAAACTTCATATGGAGATATTTATTTGTATTGTGATTTGATGATACACAAAAATTAAAATTATTAAAGCAGAGAAATGCAAAAAATATGCTTAAAATGTAATGTTTTGCATGCAGTGATTTAAATTGTTTCCCACAACCAATACGGCCGCTGTAAAGCAAAGTGGCTTCACTTTCTAAGCAGATGGCAATAGGCAGTCAGATATCCGTTGTATTAATACATCCATGAGAAATCATAAGAAAACATCCTTATGACCTCTCCTGCAGGGTTGCCAATTAGCGGAGGCGGAAAAGTAACGTATGTGATACAAATATGAGATTTATATAATCGGAGGCGACAACGTGCCCCCCTTATATGTTTTGTGCGACTCTAGCGCCAGCGGTATATACCGGAACTAAAAACTTTTTTTGTGAGTATGGAGACTACGTTGACACCTCCGACCATTTTTTTATTTTAGGGCTCTAGATGGTGTCCTAAGACCAGAACCGATGAAAATATGGGAAAACGTTGTCGCCTCCGAAATCGGAGGTGACAACGTCATATATGAGGTGACAACGTTTCTTCAGTATCTACTTTGGAGGCGGCAACGTACCCTTTATCAATATATATATATATATATATATTAAAGGTAAACATTTCAGGGTGTCATACCGCTTAATAAATTTGAAGATTTCTTCAACTGGTTGAAGAACATCTTGAATGGCGTTTGGGGTTGGACGACGTTTCGACGAAATCACATTCGTCATTTTCAAGTCCTTGTAGTCCGGGTTTGGCTTCTAGTTATGCGGCAACACGACGGACTGTCAACTTGATGCACAGCTGACTGAATAGGTTGTTTATCAATTACTGTGGCAACTAGCATCGAGGGAGCTGTACTGCTAGGACGGATGGCTGGTGTTCGCAGAGAATGGCCGGCCGTTGCTTGTAGTAACGTTGGTAACCACGATGCAGGTAATCGGCTTGTGTCGTCGCGGGTGTTCATACAATTCGGACGTTTCACGATTTCGATGGCTTCTCGTATGATGCATGCGTCTTTGTGTTCGACGCTGGCAATGCTCTTGGTGTTGTCGAAATCAATCTTGTGCGAAGTATCCCATATATGATGCACTAGCGATGAAGTGTGTTCCATCTTCTTAACATAATTCTGATGTTCCTCCTTGCGTGCCTTTATTCTCCGGTTGGTGTGGCCTATGTAGCTGCTATCGCAATCCCGACACGGTATCTCGTAGACTCCTTGGTTTTCCAAAGGGATGTACTCTTTAGGATTCCTCAGTATGGACTGGATTTTTCTATCCGTGGTAAAGGTTGTCCTGATGTTACATTTTCTAAGGATTCTTCCGATTTTCTCTGTCGTGCCTCGGATGTAAGGCAGGTACGCCGTGCCACAAGGTCTCTCCTCTTCTGCGTCTTGCGTTTTGGTCTTCGGTGGTCGGAACGCTTTCCTAATCGCTGCTCTGCCATAACCATTTTGTTCGAATACTCGAGCAAGGGTTGCTAATTCTTGTCTTGTATTCTCCTTGTCGGCTATCCTTCTTGATCTACAAACCAGTGTTGTCAGGACTGATTGTAGTTGAGCAGGGTGGTGGTGTGAATTAGCATTTAGGTAGCGATTGGTGTGCGTGGTCTTCCTATAAACCGTGTGCCCCAATTTTCCATTCTTCTTGGTGATGAGAACGTCTAGGAATGGAAGGTGGTTGTTCTTCTCCAATTCCATCGTAAACTGGATCTTATTATGGATGCTATTGAGATGGGTAAGGAAATCAGCAAGTCGATTCTTACCATGACCCCATATGGCAAAGACATCATCGACATACCGAAGCCAAAGTTTCGGTTTGTAAATGGTGCTGTCCAGTGCTTTCGATTCGAAGTCCTCCATGAAGAGATTCGCAATGACGGGAGACAAAGGTGAACCCATCGGCGCTCCTTCTACTTGCTTGTAGCGTTGACCATTATAGATGAAATATGTATTCTGGAGACAATGATCGGCAAGTTTGATGATGTGTTGAGGTGGATCATACTTCTGTTTAATGATGTTTAGAGCTTCGGCAACTGGCACTTTAGTAAACAGAGAGACGACGTCAAAGCTCACGAGGATATCGGTCGGTGTAATTTTCTCCTTTTGCAGCATCTCGATGAAGTGGGTAGAATTCATAACGTATGAAGCCGCATCTGCCACATGCGGCTGCAGATGTGTAGCTACGAACGCTGCAAGTCGTTGGACAGGTGATCCTATGGAACTAACGATAGGCCTAAGCGGTGTTCCATCCTTATGAATTTTTGGGAGACCGTATATCTTGGGACATTTAGACGACTTTTCTCTAGGTATAAGTTGATTTTGCACTTCAGTTTCTATGTTACTCTCCTTTATCTTCGACTTGGTGGTCTTCTCCAAATACGTTGTTGGATCTGTGGAGATACATTTGTAAGCACTGTCCTGCAGTAAAGAAATCATTTTAGAGTGGTAGTCATCGTTGTTCATGATAACGGTGACATTTCCTTTGTCTGCAGGAAGAATAATGATGTTGTTGTTCTGACGAAGATTCTTGAGTGCCAAAGATTCATCACGGGATAGATTCGATTTGGGTGGTTTAGCCAATCGTAAGATTCGAGAGGTATCTTGTCGGATGAGATCGGCGGTATTCTTATCCAGTCTCGAAATCGCAGTTTCTACTCCGCAGATGATAGATTCCACTGGAATACGTTTTGGAGCTATGGCGTAGTTGAAACCTTTAGCAAGTGCAGATATCGCAGATTCATCCAAAGTAATATCAGAAATATTACGGACAACTTTAGACATATCCAGATTAGTAGTACGATACCCTTTTTGCGTTGAATAAAGATGGTCGAATTTCTTCCTTTGCTTTATCGTGTAGAGGTTTCTGTCAGTTTCCGCTCGAAAGTCTGCTAATTGGTCGATGATGTTCCAGATCATAGGGTGGATGATCCCGCTGAGGTGAAGATGCAAATCAAGAAGTTCTTTATTTATTTTGGCCAAAATGTGTCTCGTCTCTTTGATGGAATCTCGAAGAAGAGCAGCACTTGCCTTGTTCAGAATGTTCGTGGTCCGATACGTTTTTCGATGGAATGACAATCTAGCACAGGTCGGGATGATGTTCTGATCTCTGCAGCGTTGCAGGAATGTCAAATTGCATAGATTTTTACATTTCTTGGACCGCAGTTTTTCAAAACTTCTGGTTTGATGGAATATATTCTCCCCGTAGAGACGTATAATAATATTACGAAGGTTTTCGCGGCTGATATGTATTAAAGGTAAACATTTCAGGGTGTCATACCGCTTAATAAATTTGAAGATTTCTTCAACTGGTTGAAGAACATCTTGAATGGCGTTTGGGGTTGGACGACGTTTCGACGAAATCACATTCGTCATTTTCAAGTCCTTGTAGTCCGGGTTTGGCTTCTAGTTATGCGGCAACACGACGGACTGTCAACTTGATGCACAGCTGACTGAATAGGTTGTTTATCAATTACTGTGGCAACTAGCATCGAGGGAGCTGTACTGCTAGGACGGATGGCTGGTGTTCGCAGAGAATGGCCGGCCGTTGCTTGTAGTAACGTTGGTAACCACGATGCAGGTAATCGGCTTGTGTCGTCGCGGGTGTTCATACAATTCGGACGTTTCACAAAGGAGGAAGCGTCCTCGACTGGATTCTCAAACTGAAGGTTGAAGGAACATGAGGATTACGTGGCAAAAGTCCGAGCAGATCTCCTAGCTATGGAGGAATCCTCTCCATCCACGTCAATCCCAACTTTGTAACGGATATGACAGCGATGGAGATGATGGACAAGGTGGATCCTCGAGTCAAGGTCATCCAAGTCCACAAAGGAGGAAGCGTCCTCGACTGGATTCTCAAACTGAAAGGAGCACTCCAAGGTCCATGCAAGGAGGATCCGAGACCGAGACTGAGACACGTCCGACAGATGAAGATGATATTGAGAAGAGGTTGAAGGAACATGAGGATTACGTGGCAAAAGTCCGAGCAGATCTCCTAGCTATGGAGGAATCCTCTCCATCCACGTCAATCCCAACTTTGTACGGATATGACAGCGATGGAGATGATGGACAAGGTGGATCCTCGAGTCAAGGTCATCCAAGTCCACAAAGGAGGAAGCGTCCTCGACTGGATTCTCAAACTGAAAGGAGCACTCCAAGGTCCATGCAAGGAGGATCCGAGACCGAGACTGAGACACGTCCGACAGATGAAGATGATATTGAGAAGAGGTTGAAGGAACATGAGGATTACGTGGCAAAAGTCCGAGCAGATCTCCTAGCTATGGAGGAATCCTCTCCATCCACGTCAATCCCAACTTTGTATCCTGTACTGGAGAAAGCAACAGAAGGGATGGAGGTTGATGAGGCTCACGAGACCTCCCCTGGATCCAGCGATACCGGCTCCTCTACTAAACCTGTAATGAAGTTTACTAAATCAATAAAGGAGCAACAAGGTGGGAAGCCGATCAGCCCAAGAAAAACCCCAACCCACGGTGAGATTCAAAAAGCTATGAAAATCAGCTTTCGAATTAGCACTTTCATCACAACAGGAAAAGCCCGTGATATGACCTCTGCTGAATTCAATCAATTGACGGTCTCAAGTAAAGAAGCTTTTAAGACAGGAGAACAAGTGGCCATGACATATGAACTAGTAGCTCAACTTCCTATCATGATAACAGGGATCATCTTATTAAGAGATGGGAGGATGAGACTTACTAGATTCCCTCCTATTGAAGCTGGATTGCTCTGCTCACGATTAGAAATTGCCAAAACGAAGGAAACCCCGGATGAAGTTCTGGAAGTACTGATGGACCTCAATCCTTTAGAAATTAAGAAAGCAATTGAAGAAGGATTCCTCACTGTCCCATTTAATCCTGCTAATTACATTTATATAACCCCAAAAATGGAAGATTATGGACTCAATCGGGAGCCTTCTGCCCCAGCCAAATAAGAACCTACCACTGACTGTATCACTCAACCCTGAATAGGAGTACTGAGTTGTAATAGGTTAATTTTTTGTAGATCACTTCTGATCAATTTTGTATTCTCGAACTTTTATATCAACTATTTTTGTATATCAACTATTTTTGTATTTTTATATTCTCAAATTCCTCATTATGTGGAACTTTATATGAACCAGATTAAGTATAATCAAGGGCCCTTGCCTGGTGATGGTCGTTATTTCACAAGCCGATTACCTGCATCGTGGTTACCAACGTTACTACACGACACAAGCCGATTACCTGCATCGTGGTTACCAACGTTACTACACGACACAAGCCGATTACCTGCATCGTGGTTACCAACGTTACTACACGACACAAGCCGATTACCTGCATCGTGGTTACCAACGTTACTACAAGCAACGGCCGGCCATTCTCTGCGAACACCAGCCATCCGTCCTAGCAGTACAGCTCCCTCGATGCTAGTTGCCACAGTAATTGATAAACAACCTATTCAGTCAGCTGTGCATCAAGTTGACAGTCCGTCGTGTTGCCGCATAACTAGAAGCCAAACCCGGACTACAAGGACTTGAAAATGACGAATGTGATTTCGTCGAAACGTCGTCCAACCCCAAACGCCATTCAAGATGTTCTTCAACCAGTTGAAGAAATCTTCAAATTTATTAAGCGGTATGACACCCTGAAATGTTTACCTTTAATACATATCAGCCGCGAAAACCTTCGTAATATTATTATACGTCTCTACGGGGAGAATATATTCCATCAAACCAGAAGTTTTGAAAAACTGCGGTCCAAGAAATGTAAAAATCTATGCAATTTGACATTCCTGCAACGCTGCAGAGATCAGAACATCATCCCGACCTGTGCTAGATTGTCATTCCATCTTCGAGATTCCATCAAAGAGACGAGACACATTTTGGCCAAAATAAATAAAGAACTTCTTGATTTGCATCTTCACCTCAGCGGGATCATCCACCCTATGATCTGGAACATCATCGACCAATTAGCAGACTTTCGAGCGGAAACTGACAGAAACCTCTACACGATAAAGCAAAGGAAGAAATTCGACCATCTTTATTCAACGCAAAAAGGGTATCGTACTACTAATCTGGATATGTCTAAAGTTGTCCGTAATATTTCTGATATTACTTTGGATGAATCTGCGATATCTGCACTTGCTAAAGGTTTCAACTACGCCATAGCTCCAAAACGTATTCCAGTGGAATCTATCATCTGCGGAGTAGAAACTGCGATTTCGAGACTGGATAAGAATACCGCCGATCTCATCCGACAAGATACCTCTCGAATCTTACGATTGGCTAAACCACCCAAATCGAATCTATCCCGTGATGAATCTTTGGCACTCAAGAATCTTCGTCAGAACAACAACATCATTATTCTTCCTGCAGACAAAGGAAATGTCACCGTTATCATGAACAACGATGACTACCACTCTAAAATGATTTCTTTACTGCAGGACAGTGCTTACAAATGTATCTCCACAGATCCAACAACGTATTTGGAGAAGACCACCAAGTCGAAGATAAAGGAGAGTAACATAGAAACTGAAGTGCAAAATCAACTTATACCTAGAGAAAAGTCGTCTAAATGTCCCAAGATATACGGTCTCCCAAAAATTCATAAGGATGGAACACCGCTTAGGCCTATCGTTAGTTCCATAGGATCACCTGTCCAACGACTTGCAGCGTTCGTAGCTACACATCTGCAGCCGCATGTGGCAGATGCGGCTTCATACGTTATGAATTCTACCCACTTCATCGAGATGCTGCAAAAGGAGAAAATTACACCGACCGATATCCTCGTGAGCTTTGACGTCGTCTCTCTGTTTACTAAAGTGCCAGTTGCCGAAGCTCTAAACATCATTAAACAGAAGTATGATCCACCTCAACACATCATCAAACTTGCCGATCATTGTCTCCAGAATACATATTTCATCTATAATGGTCAACGCTACAAGCAAGTAGAAGGAGCGCCGATGGGTTCACCTTTGTCTCCCGTCATTGCGAATCTCTTCATGGAGGACTTCGAATCGAAAGCACTGGACAGCACCATTTACAAACCGAAACTTTGGCTTCGGTATGTCGATGATGTCTTTGCCATATGGGGTCATGGTAAGAATCGACTTGCTGATTTCCTTACCCATCTCAATAGCATCCATAATAAGATCCAGTTTACGATGGAATTGGAGAAGAACAACCACCTTCCATTCCTAGACGTTCTCATCACCAAGAAGAATGGAAAATTGGGGCACACGGTTTATAGGAAGACCACGCACACCAATCGCTACCTAAATGCTAATTCACACCACCACCCTGCTCAACTACAATCAGTCCTGACAACACTGGTTTGTAGATCAAGAAGGATAGCCGACAAGGAGAATACAAGACAAGAATTAGCAACCCTTGCTCGAGTATTCGAACAAAATGGTTATGGCAGAGCAGCGATTAGGAAAGCGTTCCGACCACCGAAGACCAAAACGCAAGACGCAGAAGAGGAGAGACCTTGTGGCACGGCGTACCTGCCTTACATCCGAGGCACGACAGAGAAAATCGGAAGAATCCTTAGAAAATGTAACATCAGGACAACCTTTACCACGGATAGAAAAATCCAGTCCATACTGAGGAATCCTAAAGAGTACATCCCTTTGGAAAACCAAGGAGTCTACGAGATACCGTGTCGGGATTGCGATAGCAGCTACATAGGCCACACCAACCGGAGAATAAAGGCACGCAAGGAGGAACATCAGAATTATGTTAAGAAGATGGAACACACTTCATCGCTAGTGCATCATATATGGGATACTTCGCACAAGATTGATTTCGACAACACCAAGAGCATTGCCAGCGTCGAACACAAAGACGCATGCATCATACGAGAAGCCATCGAAATCGTGAAACGTCCGAATTGTATGAACACCCGCGACGACACAAGCCGATTACCTGCATCGTGGTTACCAACGTTACTACAAGCAACGGCCGGCCATTCTCTGCGAACACCAGCCATCCGTCCTAGCAGTACAGCTCCCTCGATGCTAGTTGCCACAGTAATTGATAAACAACCTATTCAGTCAGCTGTGCATCAAGTTGACAGTCCGTCGTGTTGCCGCATAACTAGAAGCCAAACCCGGACTACAAGGACTTGAAAATGACGAATGTGATTTCGTCGAAACGTCGTCCAACCCCAAACGCCATTCAAGATGTTCTTCAACCAGTTGAAGAAATCTTCAAATTTATTAAGCGGTATGACACCCTGAAATGTTTACCTTTAATACATATCAGCCGCGAAAACCTTCGTAATATTAATATATATATATATATATATATATATATATTTAATTGTTTTATAGATATATATATATATATATATATATTAATATTACGAAGGTTTTCGCGGCTGATATGTATTAAAGGTAAACATTTCAGGGTGTCATACCGCTTAATAAATTTGAAGATTTCTTCAACTGGTTGAAGAACATCTTGAATGGCGTTTGGGGTTGGACGACGTTTCGACGAAATCACATTCGTCATTTTCAAGTCCTTGTAGTCCGGGTTTGGCTTCTAGTTATGCGGCAACACGACGGACTGTCAACTTGATGCACAGCTGACTGAATAGGTTGTTTATCAATTACTGTGGCAACTAGCATCGAGGGAGCTGTACTGCTAGGACGGATGGCTGGTGTTCGCAGAGAATGGCCGGCCGTTGCTTGTAGTAACGTTGGTAACCACGATGCAGGTAATCGGCTTGTGTCGTCGCGGGTGTTCATACAATTCGGACGTTTCACGATTTCGATGGCTTCTCGTATGATGCATGCGTCTTTGTGTTCGACGCTGGCAATGCTCTTGGTGTTGTCGAAATCAATCTTGTGCGAAGTATCCCATATATGATGCACTAGCGATGAAGTGTGTTCCATCTTCTTAACATAATTCTGATGTTCCTCCTTGCGTGCCTTTATTCTCCGGTTGGTGTGGCCTATGTAACTGCTATCGCAATCCCGACACGGTATCTCGTAGACTCCTTGGTTTTCCAAAGGGATGTACTCTTTAGGATTCCTCAGTATGGACTGGATTTTTCTATCCGTGGTAAAGGTTGTCCTGATGTTACATTTTCTAAGGATTCTTCCGATTTTCTCTGTCGTGCCTCGGATGTAAGGCAGGTACGCCGTGCCACAAGGTCTCTCCTCTTCTGCGTCTTGCGTTTTGGTCTTCGGTGGTCGGAACGCTTTCCTAATCGCTGCTCTGCCATAACCATTTTGTTCGAATACTCGAGCAAGGGTTGCTAATTCTTGTCTTGTATTCTCCTTGTCGGCTATCCTTCTTGATCTACAAACCAGTGTTGTCAGGACTGATTGTAGTTGAGCAGGGTGGTGGTGTGAATTAGCATTTAGGTAGCGATTGGTGTGCGTGGTCTTCCTATAAACCGTGTGCCCCAATTTTCCATTCTTCTTGGTGATGAGAACGTCTAGGAATGGAAGGTGGTTGTTCTTCTCCAATTCCATCGTAAACTGGATCTTATTATGGATGCTATTGAGATGGGTAAGGAAATCAGCAAGTCGATTCTTACCATGACCCCATATGGCAAAGACATCATCGACATACCGAAGCCAAAGTTTCGGTTTGTAAATGGTGCTGTCCAGTGCTTTCGATTCGAAGTCCTCCATGAAGAGATTCGCAATGACGGGAGACAAAGGTGAACCCATCGGCGCTCCTTCTACTTGCTTGTAGCGTTGACCATTATAGATGAAATATGTATTCTGGAGACAATGATCGGCAAGTTTGATGATGTGTTGAGGTGGATCATACTTCTGTTTAATGACGTTTAGAGCTTCGGCAACTGGCACTTTAGTAAACAGAGAGACGACGTCAAAGCTCACGAGGATATCGGTCGGTGTAATTTTCTCCTTTTGCAGCATCTCGATGAAGTGGGTAGAATTCATAATGTATGAAGCCGCATCTGCCACATGCGGCTGCAGATGTTTAGCTACGAACGCTGCAAGTCGTTGGACAGGTGATCCTATGGAACTAACGATAGGCCTAAGCGGTGTTCCATCCTTATGAATTTTTGGGAGACCGTATATCTTGGGACATTTAGACGACTTTTCTCTAGGTATAAGTTGATTTTGCACTTCAGTTTCTATGTTACTCTCCTTTATCTTCGACTTGGTGGTCTTCTCCAAATACGTTGTTGGATCTGTGGAGATACATTTGTAAGCACTGTCCTGTAGTAAAGAAATCATTTTAGAGTGGTAGTCATCGTTGTTCATGATAACGGTGACATTTCCTTTGTCTGCAGGAAGAATAATGATGTTGTTGTTCTGACGAAGATTCTTGAGTGCCAAAGATTCATCACGGGATAGATTCGATTTGGGTGGTTTAGCCAATCGTAAGATTCGAGAGGTATCTTGTCGGATGAGATCGGCGGTATGACACCCTGAAATGTTTACCTTTAATATATATATATATATATATATATATATTTAGATTATTAATTGTTATCATATCGACGGCCATGTTGGCGTAAATTTAAAAATCAATTAATTTTAACAGTTTTAAATGTGTAGTAAGTTTTTTAATGTGTGACCTGGAAGCAAGACATTCAATCTACACATGTTTTTTCATTATTCATGTGTCGGTACCATATAGTAATTTAGGTCTTGATAATGATTTAAATAAAATCGAAACGTCGACTTTATAATTACAAGTGGTCTTCTTACGTAACCAGTCAAGCTGAATTCTGCCAAGTACTGAGATTGGAGCTTTTCGCCCCTGTCCCAGTCAAAATTTCTCCTACAATGTAACCACATCAGCTGGAAAAAAAAGTTACATATATATATATATATATAAAACAATTAAAAATTCTGTATGACTATATTATTTTTTCCCATCATATTGGCACAGAGGGTTCAGTGTGCTCTACAAAAAATGCGAGCATTTTGCAGAAGCGGTATGATGATAACAATTAATCGCTGTACAGTCTTTTAATTATCACATCCGTTGTCCGAAGCACGCCTGCTTAAGAATGACATGTTCCTCTGTGTGAGAGAAAGTTTACGTATGCACTTCTCATAGATAGTATAAAGCATGAGGATAATATATAAGGGCCGCTTATCACACTATAGGAAAATTAGTTTAGTATCATCAAGATGCTAAGATAAAGTGCTGAAGACTTGGGAGAAAGTTTACGTATGCGCTTCACATAGATAGCGTAAAGCAGGAGGATAATACATAAGAGTACTTATAACACTGAGGAAAAATTAATTTTGTGTTATCAAAACGTTTAGATAAAATGTTGAAGACTGACCATCAGCCTATAATTATCACATCTGATGTTTGGAACACATCTGCTTAAGAATGATATATAATTTCCTGTGGGAAAAAGTTTACGTATACAGTTCCCGCAGGTTGTGTAAGGTGGGTGGGATATTATATAAGAATATTTATCACACTGTTGGAAATATTAGTCTACCATCATGTCACCCCGGCAGAGCTTCGTACATGACGATTTAGTGTACCGGCCTAATCTAGAACCGTGGGCCGGCAATCCCTGGGATGAAGAAGAGGAGGACGAACAACTCATGTGGAGCGACATGGAGTTTGAGGAGTCTCCACCATCTTCGCCATCCTCAACATTATCATGGGGGCAGATGTCGCCATCATTTTTTAACCTTCAGATGTCTCCTCCGCCATCGCCACTACCAATGTGGCAATATCCGCATGGTGAGCCTCACTCTAGAGGGCAAATATCTGAGACATCTGAAGCATCTTCACCACCTGCAACCTACCCCCAAGGTCAGCCGCATCCTTGGAGGCAGATAGTGCTGTCACCATACGCAATGCTGTCTGCACCATCAGGGGCGTCACCACCGCCACTTTCGTCACCACCATACGCAATGCTGTCTGCACCATCAGGGCGTCACCACCACCACTTTCATCACCACCATACGCAATGCTGTCTGCACCATCAGGGGCGTCACCACCACCACTTTCGTCACCACCATACGCAATGCTGTTTGCACCATCAGGGGCGTCTGCTCCACTTTCGTCACCACCACTACCACCAATGTGGCACTGTCCTCAAGGTCAGCCGCATCCTTGGGGGCAGATAGTGCCACCACCGCACCCTTCAACACAAAATTTGGAGGAGTGTGCGTGGAACACTATCCCCTCACCACCTACGCAGATGAGGTATGCTGCACAGACTTCGAGCCACCCCCCTGAGTAGGAACATTTCCAAGCTCGGTATCATTTTGATCTACCAGAACCGGTGCTACCCCTACATTTAAGCTCGGTTCTGGTAGAAATAAAACTAGAGAGTAGAGTTATATATATATATAATTTTTTAATGTATAAAATAAAACTATTATTTTAATGAGTGTTTTTATGTAATTAATATAAGTAGGAAAATCAATATAATCTTGAGGCTCGAAACAAGAATCACTTCAGCATTCAACTGTTTAAGCTATGTAATGAAATATCTAAATACTCGTTCTAAAAACATGATATGAACATAATCGTGAAATGTCATATGATAGCATTTCCTACACTGCATACAATAAGTCAAGTTACAACGTCCTTGCTTAACAAGCAACTTTGCTAATCTGCACATGCATAACGTACACTTTGTTTACAAATAAAGCATCAGTCGCGATTGTGACGTATTGTTTGTCTCGAACGTGCGCTATGACAATACTAATTCATTTGTGGATTGTATATCTGAAAGTGGAATTATGTTAAAAATATCAATTTGAGGATTCTAGACCTTGTATTACCTAACAACAAAGACACACTCTTACTACTGTAGATCAAAAACTATCCTCCGATATAAGTTTTTTACAGAAGCCGCTTATTAAAACTGTTCAAAATTTGTCTAGCTGTCTGTCAATTTTACCAATTACACATTCTATGGGATGTTTATTTACTATTATCAAGATTTTCACTTATATTTCAGTTGCTGTTAACATTAAAAACAATCAGTTAGCAGGTTAACAGGTCGAAGTAGTTTTTTAGTCAAGCAGCTTATACACACATATAGGTATATACAGGGTGTCCCAGATAAGAGCAACTACATGGGGATTTCGGAAACGGCAAGAGATACAGGGTGGCTTAAATGAGAGAAAAGTTGCGCTATTCTGAGCCCAGTCAGATGCTGTATCGAAATTAAAAATATCTACAGGGGTTTTTAAAATATCGAGCAAAAACAAAAAATTGTGGTTTTCGAAAAATTGCAATATCGTCGCCATCTTGTAAACAAATTTAATAAAATTTGGTAATTTTGTATTAGCGACTACGGCCAATCGAATGACGTTTACGAATTTTTTCTAGGCCTTCTAGATTTTTTGCAACCATAGCCAACTTTGTTATTTCTTATGGCCGCCATATTGGATTTATACGTCATTAAATAGCGCATAAAAATACCTTTTCAACCATGTATAACAGACCTATCTTTAGATGACGGAAAGTTAAATTTATTAAAAAAACAGTTTTTCACTTAGTTGGCTGTGAAACAAATGCCGCAATTGTGTTTGTTGTTTTAGCTATGTAACTATCTGTCAAAACTTTGTTATTTATTTGGTTCTATCTGTTAAGAGTTTAATTTTTATATTTAATATGGAAAGGTATTCAAATCGGGAAAAAGTGGATATGTATGATTGTTTCATTTTGTGCCGGAGGAACGCTGAACGAGCTCAAGATATGTACTTTCAGCGATATCCAGAAAGACGGCAACCAGGTTTGTCGATCTTCAGAATGCTTAGAAATAATTTACTTACTTATGGTTCCTTTAAAAAACACAATCGAAATAGAGTGGGAAATGTAAATATGGAAAATCTTGTTTTGCAAAGTGTTATCGACAATCCTCGTACCTCCCTTCGTCAAATCGAAAATAATGTTGAAGTGCCTAAATCAACTGCTCAGAGAATTCTCAAAAAATACAAGTATCGTCCATATGTAGAACATATTAGTCAAGGACTCTGAGATGGTGACTTAGAAAGGAGAATATCGTTTTGCAATTGGTTCTTAGAAAAATGCCAAGAAAATCCTCAATTTCCGCTTAAGGTTCTGTGGTCTGATGAAAGCAGATTTACAAACTGCGGGGTATTTAACAGACACAACAACGTGTACTGGGCCGATCAAAATCCGTTCTTACATCGTGAGGTGCGTCATCAAGTTAAGTGGGGTTTTAATGTATGGCTAGGAGTCATAAACGGACACGTACTATTTAACATTTTTCATAATAATTTGATTGCACCTCGATATCTTGAAATATTACAAAATTACGTCGACCAAACTTTAGAAAATTTGCCTCTTCAAGATGTAGCAAACATGTGGTTCCAGCAAGACGGAGCACCTCCACATAATGCAAGAATCATAACTGACTATTTGAATCAGCAACATGGAAATAACTGGATAGGAAATCGAGGTCCGGTTGCCTGGCCTGCTCGCTCGCCGGACCTTACGCCACTTGATTTTTGCCTTTGGGGATATTTAAAGGATAAAGTTTATTGTACTCCTTATAATACAGTAGAAGAACTTGAGGCAGCCGTTGTTCAAACCATTGAAGAAATGCCTGGACAAATGGTTAAAGATGCATGTATGTCTCTAATTCATCGATGCATGACGTGCATTAATAACAACGGTGGAATTTTCGAACATTTAATTTAATTTATTTTAATTCAACGCTCTGTCATCGGTTTTTTTTTGGTTGTGAGTTTAATCATAAATAATGTATTAGTTGTTAACTTTAGTATCATAAATAAAAGATTATTTTTTAAAGACATTTTTAAGAAAACACAACTGCGGCATTTGTTTCACAGCCAACTAAGTGAAAAACTGTTTTTTTAATAAATTTAACTTTCCGTCATCTAAAGATAGGTCTGTTATACATGGTTGAAAAGGTATTTTTATGCGCTATTTAATGACGTATAAATCCAATATGGCGGCCATAAGAAATAACAAAGTTGGCTATGGTTGCAAAAAATCTAGAAGGCCTAGAAAAAATTCGTAAACGTCATTCGATTGGCCGTAGTCGCTAATACAAAATTACCAAATTTTATTAAATTTGTTTACAAGATGGCGACGATATTGCAATTTTTCGAAAACCACAATTTTTTGTTTTTGCTCGATATTTTAAAAACCCCTGTAGATATTTTTAATTTCGATACAGCATCTGACTGGGCTCAGAATAGCGCAACTTTTCTCTCATTTAAGCCACCCTGTATCTCTTGCCGTTTCCGAAATCCCCATGTAGTTGCTCTTATCTGGGACACCCTGTATAATTCCAACAGTAAACTGGTAGGAAGCTAACACATAATCTCGTACAAAAACTGTAGACATAAATGTACACAATTTACAGAATCATACGTTTGAAATGCTTGATTCGCCCCAATCCCAGTCGTCTTCAAATCATATAAATAAGAAAGAGATGGGGGATTCTTAACACCATTTATTGTACAGATTGCGAGCAGTAATAAAAAATAGAGTGAGAGAGATGCCTGTACCAGTTAAGTATAAGTGCTCAAAATGTAAAGGGGAAACCGATCAAGAAGGACGAAAATGTATTGCTTGCACATTGCACGAACATATGAAAGAAAACAGTGGCGGTAAACATTATCCTCAATCATATTTCAAAAATTCTAGCGATTAACTGAGCCCAGCCTGATTAGTATCTGCCTGTCTTCCTGTCTATCTGTCCAGCTGTCTAGCCGTTTAGCTGTCTGCTTGCCTGTCTGTCAATTTTACCAATTACACATTCTAAGTAATCTTAACCCCATGCAGTGGTTGCGCTAAACTACAAAACAAACAAAAATTAAGAATCAGGGAGCTAACACCGTTATGTAGAAATTTTAGGCAACGGCTTGCACGACGAGAGCATAAACATATAAATCATTGTCTATCGAATAAATCGTAGCAGTCTGATTGTAACATGGAAGCCGTCACCTCTCTAGAAAAATATTGCGAGAAGTATTTCTATGAATTTTCAAAGTTATTTCCATGGTTTGGTTGCAATCGTATGGATATCACCGTTACGCTAGATGGGCATCAGGGCTTTAAACTGATACAAAACTGCAACTTCCAGACCCGATTGATTGGTTTGATGATAATGTGATGGAGCCCATCGAGGGGCATTTAAAAATTTTGAGATTAGAACGTGAACGTGTGAAAAAAATCGTATATGATTTATGATGATGTCCACCTCCTCATCTGTTAAATGTTTGCATTATGAACCAACGGTCTGTGTTATACTATGAATATCGAATGCAATTCATGAAATTGTTAGTATAATAGAAGAGTTAAAGGAGGCAGGAATAATTGAATAAATCCAGTTCGGCAACAGCACGAAGAGATCCTCCACACAGAGATGACAACAACACCTCTACGACAATAATTGACTAGTGTATAATATATATTTGTAATAATTTTATACATGTACATTAGACAAATAAAATACAATTGTCGTTTTATTACACCGGCGTGCCCATAAAACGTTACAGGAACATGTTAGGTTGACCAGTAGTCTATTTATTCATCGTTGCAAATGCTCAGACACTGATAATGGAAGCCATTGATCCCCTGATGTTCTGTAGTAATAATTTTTGAAAGCGCTAAATTAAGATCTGTTTCAACTTCCCTCTTCCTACTTCTTTAATAGTATGTCTGCCTGCCTGCCTGTCTAGCTGTCTGCATGCTTACCTGTCTAGCTGTCTACCTGTCTACCTGTCTAGCTGCCTACCTGTCTAGCTGTCTACCTGTCTAGCTGTCTGCCTGTCTAGCTGTCTGCCTGTCTACCTGTCTAGCTGTCTACTGCTTACATACTTGCACCGATAATGCAAACGAATGTAGCGACCAAAAAAAAAAACCTGAGTATAATTTAAATTTACCGCCAAACCTGCGCAGAATTTGAATTTCCTGCCAAAACCTAGACAGAATTTGAATTTACCGTCAAGCATGCGCAAAAACCCTCGCGCAGACCTCCGCGCAGACCCTCGCGCTGACCTGCGCATAAACCCCAGACAATCACATCCGGTTTATTTTTTAACAACCTTACACATTCCCAGACGCTCACATCCACAAGTCTTGACAGGTCTGTGGCGACACGCAAATACAGCCTCTATTAACACCTGCAACAAAGGAGATGATACGATAACTTATAAAAACTGAAAGATGCTGGGTGGCTACAAAAATATGATCAAGAGACGACTATTTCATCGCTCCGTTTTGTATTATAAAATTCTGCTATTTAAAACTACCAGTTTAGGATTGGCTTGCGGATGTCTTATACTGAAAAACCCAACTTTTATGCCTTGCTGTATTATTTACTTGATCCAAGAATCTGGCCTGTAGGAGCTTTAGTTTTTTCGTGGAAACTTGACACAGTCAACCTAACGACTTAAAGATTTTTACGTAAGACCCAAATTTTAGATTCGATTAGAAATTCAAGAAAATGTTTCCATTAAACAGGTATCCGGACCCGATTTCCAATCAATCTAGATAAGTTTTTATCCGGTAAAAAATGAACTGTCCCTCACCGTTGGGTATCGTGTATAGCATCCTTATTAATTAGAGTATTGTTGTGGCCTAATAGCTTTTATTTAATTTAGTTCTTATTTTCAGAGCTTTATTTTAACATTTTGATATCTTACCCTTTGTCTGCAGTCTTTAGCATGCAATTGTAATAATCTTGAGTATTAGTCGTGCAAATTTTTCAAAATGTATTATCTGCTAATATTTTCTTTAAGTATTTTATCACCCCTCTTAAATATCTCTCTACCGGATTGGCTTGCTTATACAGCAAAAACCAACTTTTATGGTTTGCTGTATTGTATTTATAAACCTCGCGTTTTTAATATAAGTTGTATTATCTGCTAATATTTTCTTTAGTTTTCCAAATTCTATAAAATATTCATTAACATAACGTTCTTAAAACCAAGGGTGCTAACACAAGATGTAAATAAACCATAACATTTTTAAAGCCAAGGTGTCAACACAGGAACAAAGAAGGTGTCTGCTTTGCGATATGCGGAAGTTGCCGAATCGGATAAACTGAAAAATACTGAGTGGTACACACGATTATTTTATCGCTCCTTATTTGTATTATAAAATTCAGCTGTCTAAGACCCACCGTACTTATGTGTGTTAGCTTCCTACCAGAGTTTACTGCTGGAATGTGTATAAGATTGGCTAAAACTACATCAAACCTGCTAACTAAAGGGTATTTTTTACTAATATATATTGCTGTTCGATATTTGACAAGGCCTGGTTTGGCAGCTGCATTACACGTTTTCTGCCTGTCTGTCAGCAGTGCTTTAGAACCTATATTAAAACAATTGAATCTAAAATTTGGGTCTTACGTAAAAGAAAACAATTACTGTTGCTAATAGCGGTATAGAAATTTTTAACTCAGTTTACACTCCGAACTGTAAATCTCTACAGCATAATATTTCTTTAGGAAATTGCTTACTGCTGAAGTGAGGGATGCTGTCTTAAACTACATCAAACTTTTCACTTGCTAACTGAAGAATATTTTTTACTAATATATATTGCTGTTCGATATTTGACAAGGTCCGGTTCAGCAGCTGCATTACAAGTTTTCTGCCTGTCTGTCAGCAGTGCTTTCCAGCCTATATTAAAACAATCTAAAATTTGGGTCTTACGTAAAAGAAAACAATATGCAATTAAATGGTACTGTTGCTAATATCCAAAAATTTTTAACTCAGTTTACACTCCGAAGTGTAGCCTGTAAATCTCTACAGCATAATAATATTTCTTTATGAACTAGCTTACTGCTAAAGTGAGGGGATGCTGTACATAAATCCAACCGAAATAAATAACTATCAGCGCAATTTCGAGACTGTGTATTTAATAAGGTGCGGAAAAAACACGTAATATTTACTTTGCTTACAAACAATGTTGAAGATTTCTCTCAATGTCTCCAACACTTTTGTATTATGTTAAATACTGTCTACCGCTTAAACAGTCCTCCAGTGGGATGGACCACATTACCTATCTACTAAAAGATGCTTCCAATCGACCTATTCAAGTTAAATATCCTGACATACATCTCGTTGAACGCGTAATAAAACAAAAACCTAAAAAGGTATTTAAAATGATTTAGATTTTCATATTTTGAGTGTTGCATCTTTTTAGCTGGAAATAATTCGATGTTTACTATTAGACAACAATGGCTTCATTGTTCAGTTATTTTTTTGCAATCGTGCAGATTTCTCAAACAACAGCTGTATACATTTATTTTTGCAGCATTCAGCAAAAATTCTCAGACAATAACATCCGCCAGACGCCCACATCAGTTTAAACAAGTCTGAACAGCATCCGGTGTGCATTTTTCAAACAAAGACACCATACATTTATTTTAGCAACCGCGCGCATTCTGAGACAATGACTCACATCCGGTGCAAAAAAATTCTCAAACACTCAGCATGTTAGCATTCTGACTGGTGCTATATAAACCTGGTGTGTTGCAGCAATTTCTAGCATTCTCCTGTACGCGCTCTTTCCAAAAACATGGGAGATTTCAACCAGAAACTTTGCAACTTAAACGAGGTTAAAGAGTGGAGAAATGTACGAGATTTGAAGATTGACGAAAAATATCTAATAATAAATTTGTATCGATGTCAGACTAAATATGGCAATAAAGTGGCGGTAGAATTGGACAACTTTAGATTCATTCTACCAGCACGCTATGATTGTCTAACAGATGCTGACTTGCAACAATTAGGAGATCGTCGCTACAATATCATCTCGGGCGGCAAGTGTGAGAGCAGCACGAAACTTGTCTTCGACGAAATCGTTCAGACAGAGATGACATTCGTAGCACAATAATTAGCTGATGTATAATATGTATTTGTAATAATTTTTATACATGTATGTTTTAGGCAAATAAATACAAGTATATTTACATTGTTGTTTTATTACACCATTGTGCTTATAAACCCGATTACAGGAACATGCCAGGTTGACCGAGTGGTCTAAGGCGCCAGATTTAAGGTCTGGTTCCCTAAGGGAAGCGTGGGTTCGAACCCCACACCTGGTAATTCTTTTTTTGTTTGTCTTACAGACATCAGTACTTGACAAATTTATTTCAAGATCATTTTTGCAGATCAGCACATTTTAATCTCTAGACTCTCATTAACTGTATTAGCAAAAACTTCCAGACAAAGGCTCTATTCATGATTTTTCTAAAACAATGGGTTTCATTGTTTGAATTTTTGCAGATCAACACATTTTTAATCTCCAGACAACAATACCTTCATTGTTCTCGAATTTCGTGCTGATTTTAAAACAATGGATGCCATTGTTCTACTGATAACATCCTGCAAGAATAGACATGTCTGCATACTCAGACGATGAGTCACATCCGGTCGAGCCTGAGAAAATTTTGATAAGCATAACAATAGCTTCATTGTTCTCCAATTTCGTCTCGACTTTAAAACAATGGCCTGCACGAATGAACATGTCTGCATCCCAGACACTCACATCCGCTCGAGCGTGGGAAAATTTTGATAAATCTTGTAAAAATTTCAAAATTAGACATTTAGTCCAAAAAATTCCCGGAAGTGGCCGAGGTCAATGACCTTGGCCCCGACTAAGCCCATGACCCCGCCCACCGGCTAGGCCCGTGACCTTGACCTCGGCTAGGCCCGTGACCTTGACCTCGGCTAGACCCGTGGCTTAGAAAAAGTTCAAGGTCAAATGTGAGCCAGAACCCGTCTAGCTACACTACTACCGAGTGGGCTAAGGCACCAGATTTAAGCTCTGGGGAAGCGTGAGTTCAAACCACACACCTGACAATTCTTTTTGTTCATCCAGACAATGTCACTGAAACAAAAATAATGGAGGTCCCGGGTGGTGTAGCTTGAGCAAGCCTCCACGTTCGATCAGCAGAGTTAAGCAACGCTCTCTCTGGTCAGAACTTGGATGGGAGTTCCACGGCTGCTTTTCCCGGCACCTCGTGGTACGGCTATCACGGAAAAAAGTTGGTCCCGGATATCATAATAAGATCATGATAGTCGTTAGTGGGGTTGGAAGTCCCCATAAAATGTACAGTGACGCCTATAATTGGCCTAACGGCTGTTGGCGGAGTACGGAATAAAAATAAAATAAAATAAAATGACGCCACCCCACATCCGGTGCAAATTCCCAGAAAATGACGTCACCCCACATCCAGCGAAAGTTCCCGAGAATGACTCACCCCCACATCACAAAAATGTAAACTTTTCTAAACCCTCAACTAAATCCATTAGGTACTAAAACAACCTTTCAAGACTTCAACAATTTTGACAGAGATGCCTTTCAAACTGCAAGTTTTACCTTTAGAACAATAATTATATTATCTAAATGATGTAAATAACCGTATCATGTCACTCAATTCTAATTTATTGAAATTATTCGGTAAAAATACTCTTTCGAAGGCAGTTAAAATTATTTAAAAAACTGGCCCCTTCATCAGGTACACACTCTGTGTATGTATGTGTTTAACACCAAAACGTTAAACTGATGATTGATGGCGCAAAACTGTTAACTATAAAGAATTACTTAAGTTATTGGTGCGTGACAGTAATAATTATGATGGGATGAGATTGTGTGAAAATTTTACTGAAACAGAAACTGCTCTTGAAATGTTCAAGAATTCTGAGGAGGAAATGACAGACAATGTACAGTTTCAACAATGACTCCCAACGGACAGGGCTCAAATGGTTACGGTTATCTCAAGATAATTATTTTCAATCGTTGGTTAAAAAATTTGAAAATCTTAAGTCACCATTACATTTCTAAAATTCAAGGTCAGTTTTTGAAGGAAAGGAAGGAAAGTCTTTCTGAAACTGAATGCATAATCTTGGCTGATTTTGCAGAGAATTTCACATATGTAGTCCAGGATGAAATGCAAGAGTATCACTGGGTCAACGGTCAAGCAACTGTGCACCCATTTGTTCTATTTTAAAGATGAGAACAGTGAAGTCCGTAGTCTTTCAAAACGTATTTTAATTGACTATTTCGAGCAGAACGCGGCTGTTGTCCATGCATTTCAAACACATGTTATAAATTACATAAAAGATTTGCTTCAAGTTAAGAAACTCATTTATTTTCGGGCGAAAATGGCAGCCCATACTATAGGATTTTATTTTCAACATTTGCAACCACAAAAATTTTTTTATCTAATAGCTGAGTGGGATTTTTTGCCTCTTGCCATGGAAAAAAGAGGGGACACACCAAAGCGTAAAGTAAGTAAAGCCAGCTTACAAAGAACAATAGCAGCTCAGAGTAGAGCAAACGTACACCTCCTGCAAACATATTAAAGGTTAACCCTTTGTGTCCCTACAGTACTTTAAAGTACCGCGTAATATATCCTTCATTTAAAACTTCATGCAAGCATGCTGACGGCACTTAAAAGTACACATATTTGTAGAGCTAAGTTGGCGCGAAAACTTGTAGATGTCGCCACGTTATCTATAAATGCATTTTCTGTCAAGTGGTTTGTTGAGGTTCTGCAGAGCTCCATGCGGTGTTTTTAGAATTTTTATTTTCAAGCTATAGTGAGTGTGGCTTTGCAGTTAATTTTTATGGTGTTGTTTTGTGCATGTGTCAGAACCTATCGCGATATTGAGTTTTTAGAAATTCAATAAACAACAGTTTCCAGGCACTATTTTGTAGAGTGTACTTATAGATACCGTCAGGGCTAAATATACAGATTGATTTGGCATTCTGGTAAGAATATATTTATTGAATAATTGCTTACAAAATTTATAAATGACTTCTTTACAGAACATTATTACAGAAATAAATATTACAAAATGAATAAAGAAGATTTTACAGCGTGGGAATGGACTAGGCCTCTAACAGATGACGAATTATTGCACGAAGTAGACGTGGTATTAGAAAATTTGCGCCTTGACAATTCAGTCCAAACTGATGAAGAAGAAATCGCCAGCGAAGGTTTAGATCTAGATCCCGATAAATTACATATTGTCACAGAATATTCTTGCAGCTGAAGATGGTGAAAATGGAACTTCAAAACCTGCAGATTTGGAAATCGACGAAGATAGTGATGATACACCTTTAGCGAACAGAATAGTTACAAAAAAGAAAAAGAAGGAGGGTGAACCAAATAGAAGGTGGAAGAAAGTTGACGTAACAGAAAGAGATGTGAGTTTCGATATTCCAGAGGGTCCTGTTGAAAATCACTTCGCAGATTGTAATACAGCTACTGATTATTTTTTAGCCATGGTAGGTTCATCAATAGACGGTATAGTCTACTAGAGTAATTTGTACGCAACACAGAGAAATAAAGTGTTAAACCTAAAAAAGAACGAACTGCTAGCATTTATTGGTACAAATTTTTTCATGGGGTACCACAGAGTTCCTAGTTATAAACATTATTGGTCATCTCAGACTGATCTAGGTATAGCACTTGTGAGTAATACCATGACAAGAAACAGATTCCAGGAGCTGCTTTCATTCATTCATCTAAACGATAACTCTAATATTCCCAAAGATAATAAAGACAAACTCTACAAGTTAAGAGCTTTCATGGAAACACTCAATCAGCAATTTCAGAAACTAAGTCTAGGTACACGGGAACTATCGGTAGATGAGAGTATTGTTTTATTCAAGGGCCGTTCAAGCCTCAAACAATACAATCCCATGAAACCCATAAAAAGAGAATATAAAATTTGGGCATTAGCGGATCAGAATGGCTATATGTTGAATTTGGATCTATATCAAGGTAAAAATGAAGATGTCGAAACAAAATATTCGTCATTTTCATTAGGAGAACGAGTTGTTTTGTCCCTTACTGAAAATTATTGGGGTCAGAACAGGAAGTTATATTTTTTACCACGTTGGCCCTTTTGGAAAAATTAACAGTTGAAGATACGTTGGCTTGTGGGACAATACGAAACAATAGACGAGGCTTACCCAATGGTCTAATTGAAGATAAAAAGATGCGTAGAGGTGACCTCGATTTTAGGGTTGCTAATACTAATGTGGTGTTTTACAAATGGAGAGATACCAAGGTTGTTACTCTAGCATCAAACTACCATGGCACAGAAACACCCACAGTAAAGAGAAAGGCAAAAGATGGAACAAGTACTGATATTATGTGCCCAACAATAATCAAGGACTACAATCGTCATATGGGCTTTGTTGACCATGCAGATCGTTTGCGTATGGCTTACAATATCAGTAGACGTTCCAAAAAATGGTGGCATCGGCTATTGTGGGGCCTCCTCGACATAGCATTTGTAAATAGTTATGTTGTATATAAAGAGATCTTGAAACAAGAACAGATAACTCTTCTAGAGTTTAGAAGATCTGTGGCATTAGGACTAATGAATATGTGGACGAATATGTGGACGCATAAAATAACAAATCGAAAACTAAATGGAAAGAACAATCAACCAATCAACCGCAAAATTAATACTACATCACTGCAAGATTACATTTTCTCACCGCAACATTATTACATTAATACATAGACTGGCGGTTTCGCACGGATTTGGCTTCTTCGATGTGTGTCGTCATGTCTTTTGAATCTCCTGCTACATTTTCCGGTTGGACAGGGGCCCTGATCCCAAACGAATATGTTCGAGGTGCAGGAGTGTGGGTTGCTTGAAAAGACCAGTGTCCGTGGTCTAACCTCTACACAACGAATTCGCAAATTTAAATTTCACCGCAAAATTAATACTACATCACTGATTAATACTACATCACTGCAAGATTCAATTTTCTCACCAGTGAATTAATGTTACATCACTGCAAGATTAAATTTTCTCACTGCAAATTTAATACTACACCACTGCAAGATTAAATTTTCTCACCGCAACATTAATACATAAGACTGGCGGTCTCGCACGGATTTGGCTTCTTCGATGTGTGTCATCATGTCTTTTGAATCTCCCGCTACACTTTCCGGTTGGACAGGGGCCCTGATCCCAAAAGAATCTGTTCGAGGTGCAGGAGTCTGGATTGCTTGAAAAGACCAGTGTCCGTGGTCTAACCTGTACACAACGAATTCGCAAATTTAAATTTCACCGCAAAATTAATACTACATCACTGATTAATACTACATCACTGCAAGATTAAATTTTCTCACCAGTGCATTAATGTTACATCACTGCAAGATTAAATTTTCTCAGCGCAACATTAATACATAAACTGGCGATCTCGCACGAATTTGGCTTCTTCGATGTGTGTCGTCATGTCTTTTGAATCTCCTGCTACACTTTCCGGTTGGACAGGGGCCCTGATCCCAAACGAATCTGTTCGAGGTGCAGGAGTGTGGGTTGCTTGAAAAGACCAGTGTGCCTGGTCTAACCTCTACACAACCAATTCGCAAATTTAAATTTCACCGCAAAATTAATACTACATCACTGATTAATACTACATCACTACAAGATTAAATTTTCTCACCAGTGAATTAATGTTATATCACTGCAAGATAAAATTTTCTCGCCGCAACATTAATACCATTAATTCCAACTGTATACTCTTCGTTTAGGGTCGAAATTTTAGAAAATAATATGGACAAAGCCATGAATCCTGATAACTGGCCTGTAAATGCTTGCGTCAGGCGTTTGTTAGAGAAGAAGACGAATCAAAACCACATTACCTAAACACTTTTCACATTAATTTTTTAATAATGAATGTAAGGGCTATTCGTCATAAAATAGACGAATTTAATATTTTTATAAATAGATGCTCGCATAAATTTAATGTTATATGTTTGACTGAACATTTTCTTAATTTAAATGAAATAAATTCTTTAGTAATTAATAACGACTACAGAATAATCTCTGTTTTTTGTAGATCAGCAGCTTACGGAGGTTCTCTTGTGACGTGCAGAATTAATATGGAGGCAACTCAACGTTGTGATTTATCTCCGGTTTCAGTAGGACATTGTGAACTAGCTGCTGCTGAAATATCATGCTGCAATCTCATTGTGATATCAGTCTACAGGCCACCTTCGGGTAATTATAATATTTTCATTAACTGTATGGATATTGTTTTGAGTAGGATCTCTAATTCAAAAAGTAAAATAATGTTGACTAGGGATTTTAATGTCCTGTTTCACTCCACTGATCCTAAGACTTTGCGCTTGATGGACTTATTAGCATCATACAGCTTAAAGTTGAGAGTTGACTTTAACACTCGGCTCAATAATTGCCTCGATAATGTCATAACCAATTTTTCTGATCCTAGCGATATGATTGATGGGATGAGTTCTACTTTATCTGAACACAAAGAAATTTTATTTTGTTGTAATTTAAATAGTTTAAATACCTGTCAAGTATTAAAAAGTGTTAACTATAGGCCTTTAACGGAAAGCGGTTTACATAACCTTTTCCAAATTTTAGATAGCACAAACTGGTCCTTCGTAAACAGCACCGCGTTGCGCATCGATGACAAGTTTTCTTATCTTATTCAACTACTGCATACTTATATTAGAGAAGTTTTTCCTTTAAAATCAACTGCCGTTGAAAAGTATAACTCAATAATACCCTATCGTGGTTTACGCCTAAACTGCGAGAAATGCGTAATTCGCTAAGTTTTCTTACTGATTTACATGCACAGTTCCCAAACTTAATTTCGAAAGTATCTGTTAACCAATTTCGGAGTAATTACAGAAACCAAATACTATTGGCCAAAAAAGAATTCTTTTCAAATTATATTAAAAATAATAACAATCAAACTAAAGCTGCCTGGAAAGTTGTCAATAGCTTCCGTAATACTGTTAAGCATGTTGCGAATTTTAGTAAAATTAGTACAGAGGAATTCAATAAATTCTTCATACATATTGCAGATGATATAAATGCTACTTTACCATCTACCAAATCATCTTACAAAGACTTTTTAGCCAATACTGACGTACCAGAGGTTTTCAGTTTTAAAGAAGTCAGTCAGATTGAGTTAAGAGACATAGTAAAGTCTCTAAAAAATAAAAAGAGTCATGATATCTATGACATGAATGCCTATCTGATTAAAGGAATATTTAATGTCATTATTGATCCTTGAACCAAACTTATAAATGAATCTATACGAGAAAATGTCTTTCCTTCTGCTTTGAAAGTTGCCAAAATTATACCTATTCCAGAATGTGAAGCTGCCGATGATCCCAATAAATTTAGACCCATTTCGATTCTCCCGATACTTTCAAAAATTTTTAAAACTATATTAAAAAAAACAAATATGCTCATTCTTTGAAGTTAATAAAACGTTTCGCCACAGTCAATTTGGTTTTAGATCTGGTAAATATACTAAAGAAGCCATCAGTCATTTTACTAACTTAATTATCCAAGGCCTCGAAGAAGGTTTTTTTACAGCATCGGTTTTCTACGATTTGCAAAAAGCATTTGAGTACGTGTCGTACGGTGTCCTTCTTGGTAAACTTAACTATTATAATTTCAGTAGCAATAGCATTGAATTATTAAGGTCATACCTAGATAACAGGCTCCAATGTATAACCATAAATGGTAGTTCTTCAGGTTTTGATAAGGTGCGATACGGTGTTCCACAAGGGTCAGTATTGGGCCCAGTTTTGTTTCTTATTTTTATCAATGACATAGGTAACAGCGTAACTAATGCTGACCTAACTTTATTCGCTGGTGACACAACAGTTACGTTAAATAATGCTAATCTGTCGGTTTTGCTAAGTGATTTAGATAGGGAAAGATGTAAGACGCAAGATTGGTTCCTGGCAAACAAACTGAAACTGAATGCTTCCAAAACCCAAACAGTTATTTTCACAAATAGACATATGATAGATGTAGATAATACAAAGTCAGTCAAATTTCTTGGGGTATACTTAGACCCCACCTTATCTAGGAACGTGCATGTTGATCAGATTTCAACTAAAATTTCAAGGAATATATATGTTCTGCGTAGATTATATGGTCAGGTAAATTCAGATGTACTCTTAATAGCCGCGTCCACACCGGGCGCACGGGCTCGCGCGGCAGCCTCGCGAGCCAAATGCTCGGTCGGTGTGGACGTGGCTCGGGCTGCCTCGGGCGCGCTTTGCCTCGGCTGAGCGTGCCTCGGGGTCGAGCCGTCGGCTGTCGGTAAACGGGACGCGCTCAAAGGTGCCTCAGTGTGCGCTGTTCGTTCGATGTGGACGGTGGTTTCGGCTCGCGAGGCAATTCTACAGATGTGTTGTTGTTTGTTAGGTAGCTGTTACGGAAAAGTTTCATCATAATGAACACTCAAGAGCAGTCGATTCGTCTAATTCAATTATACAGTGCATACAAGATGTTGTAGGATCCCAAAGATCCTAAATATTTGAACAAAACGCAGCGCGAAGACTGTTGGAGGGAAATTTCAGCAGAAATGCAATGGCCTGTTAGTGAACTGAAGAAAAAAATGGATTCCTTGTTGGGTTCTTATAGGCGAGAGAAGAGCAGAGAAAGAAAAAGCCGTATTACAGGTACAGGTAAAGAATTTTTTTATTGTATGTTTACACTTACACTAAGTTATTTACAAAAATATTATGAAACACAAATTACAAAATTCCGAATCATATTTATATAATATTTATTTTGTATTTTTACTCTGTTGTAGGAGCTGAAGACGCCTACAGATCAAGGTGGTTTGGCTATCCTTATTTTGATTTTATGAAGAACAAAAATCAACCTGGAGACACTCAGGATACGATGCCGATCGTAAGTATGTTGTTACTATGCATACTGAAGTTGCTATGGGATTGAGCCATTAGTCATAAATTGTGCCGTATTTCTTTTGCGTTACGAGTACCACGCCTAGGAATCGCTGCAGTTGGTGCGAATGTCATTTCATTTATATTATTTCTCCATTGGCCAGGAATGAGTACACCATCTTCAAGTTCTCTGTCAAATAGCTCGGGTGGAATATTATTGCGAGAAGTGTTTTTCCGGATATAATTATACAAATATACAGCTGTTAAGACAACTTTTGTTGCTTTGTTTGGCTCTAGCAAAATAGGTTTTCTAAAAACGCGAAAAATGGCACTTAATATGCCAAATGCATTTTCAACGACACGTCGAGCTCGGCTGAGGCAATAATTCAATACTCTTTCTTTGGAACCCTTTCCTGGGTTACCCTCAAATGGTTTCATGGTATATTCGTTGAGTACAAAGGCTTCATCTGACAAAATAAAGTAGGGCACTGTAGTTGCATATGGTATTTGCAATACCTTCTCCCTAGGCACATTTAGTTCTTTCTTTTCTAGTTTTCTATATAACGTCGCGTTCTTAAAAACTCCACCATCAGAGATTCGCCCTTTGCTACCTACGTTCACATACAAAAAATTGTAGTTAGCATCAACCAATCCAAAGAGGACAATGCTTGGGAATTGCTTATAATTATCATAATCAGTCCCACTATTCATCGGTGCTTGCAACATAACGTGTTTTCCATCCGTTGCTCCAATCGCGTGGGGGAAATTCCATTTCTTTTCAAATTCTTCTGTTGACGGAATCTAGAAAAAAATACTACTATTAATTGAATTTATGTTCTCGCTTTGTTCTTTGAATTTGTTTGCGCTTTGTCCTAACCCCGTTTTTGATGTATCTGTGTGCAAAGTATAACATTTTATATCTAAATATTTTTTTCAGGAGAGTCAGCAGTCCTTTCAAACTTCAGACGCAGTCGTAGATACTGAAAACGCCGCATATACCCAGTCACAACTATCGGAGTCTAACATACCTGAAGAAGGACCTAACATACCTGAAGAAGGACCACCACAGACATTAGCAGAACAACATACAGAAGAAAGATCAGTAACTCACATGCCTACACAAGAACCTGCACGTAAAAAAAGACGTAATAATCCGAAGGCTCAAACGCAGCCGCAGGTACATTCCGCTGAAAGCATGCTTGCAGAAGCCCTTGACTGCCTACAAAAGACTTCTAACGACATGAACGATCCATACCTTTCTTTTGGAAAATACATAGCCAATGAGTTAAGAAAGAATGATCCGCAAACCTTAGCATGTGTAAAGAACGGCATAAACAATATAATTTTTGAAGCAGATTTAGGCAAATACACGCAGCAACAATTTACTCCAGGATATTGTCACGAAAGCGCAAATATGATGCATCGAGGATTTCTAGAAATATTGCATTATGTATAATAATATGTTTTTCCCGAAGAGTTACGTGTAGATAAGGCCTAACCACGAGCTTGTTGTTCCTTAATATTTTCCTGGATGAGCCAATGTCACAGGAAGTATGTGGTGTGTTTTTCTGGTGTTTTCTGTTATTCACTGTCTTACGTGGTCTCAACCGCATACCCATCTTCAGGAGATATAAAAGGAGCAAGTTCGGGGTAGCGCCCAGTTAATAGTTACCAGTCAGTTAATTACGACTGCCTCTTTGCTGTCGCCAATATGAGCTCGAATCCCCCGAGTCCTAGCAAATGGTGGAGGCTGCCGTGCTATTTTTTAGGCATTGTAATTGCTTAGCATATTCTATTAATTTTCATTTTTATTCAAATTTTTACTTCAAACTTTTGTTATAACAACTACATCCAACAATTATGAATACCTTTGCTTGTAATGACTTCTCCAGAAAACAAAGCCACTGCTAGTACCCCTAAACATCGATATCCTACCAGAAACGCTCTTCTTAAACCACTCTCAGATTCCACTATTTTCCAACCAAGGAAAAGTTTAACAAGGTCACCTCATTCATCCAGATCACCTAGTCCTACTAATACCGACTTACGTACATTCGAAGATAACGACACAATTTATAATATTCCTTCCTCAGATATTTCACAATTAATCAATTTTCAAAACGCAACCAGCGACCCGTTTTATATTTCAGTAAACGAACATAACATTGAAGTTACTTTGTCTGATCCACCTATAACTGCAGTAAATCGTGCTCCTAGTAATCCTGCTACCAATTCTAAAACTACTGACGAAATTTTCTTTCAAAATTCTGAAGAAACCGCTGTTAAAATTCCTATTAATAATTTTCCTTTAACAGACAATATGCCTGACGAAACTAATAACGTGCGAGAAACAACCCTTCGAGATACTCAAAATGTTGCAACCTCCGCGATTTATCCTAAATTTGTCAGTCCTCAATCCTTCGTCCCAGGTGTGTCAAATTGTATAACCTTTCTGCAAGATTTCGAACGTTGTGCCAACTGTAATAATTGGGGTGATACAGATAAAATTCGACATTTCGGAAACTTTCTAAACGGAACCGCTAACACTTGGTATAATTCTTACAAACATGATCCAGCAAATGCATTTAAAACTTGGAAATCAATTACCGACGATTTTAATTATCAGTTTGGAGGTCATTCAACACTTCGTGCAGCGAAAAAGCGTCTCTTTCATAACAAACAACAGCCAAATGAAAATTTATTACACTATTATTACGGATTACTTGAAATTACCGATCAAATTACTCCGAAAATGTCAATTGCCGATCTCCGCGACTATTTCGAACAGGGGCTACAACCAATTTATAGGACCACATTTCATATTCTTTGTCCATCAGACAATACCTTAACGAAAGCTTCTTTCCGCGATGCAGTTTTTCGTTTGGCAGATATGCAAAGTCTCGCCATGCAGGATATTTTAACAAAGCATACAGCTTCCCTTTTTGCCGTAACTGAGGCAAATAGGGAACGCACATCGACGCCGAACTGGCAAACAAACCGAGGAGGGCACCGATTTAATAATTCGCGCACACATGACGGGCGACCGCGATGTTTCACATGCAATCGTCCAGGACACTATCGGTGGATTGCCGCAGTAATAATCAACATACTACTTCATTTTCCCGACAATCTAATTCTAGAGGACGAAATCAATTTCCTAGGGATCGTCAACGCAGGGTAACTTTTTCTCGGTCTAACAGTCCATCCCCAAACGAACAGAGGCGACACGATGGCAACCGCCTTTAGAGGAAACCGTGCGTGTCGCTGAACAAATGTCACCTTCTTTTACTGTTACTACAACTTCTAGCAAAATTTTATCGATTATTGGCAAAATATTCCTTACAAACGTTTCAATTATAGTGGACACAGGTAGCTTTTATAATATAGTACATGCGGATTTTGTAAAAAATACTCCTTTATCCGATGTACAAATTAAATTAACCACAGCAGGCAATCATAAAGTTTCTGTGTTAGGAGAAGCGAATATTTCTATTTCTTTAGATAATGCAGTTATGGATATAAAAGCTTTAGTTGTTGAAAACCTACCAGAACCATTAATTTTAGGTGTACAATTTCTGAAAACTACCCTAGCAGTCATTGATTTTTCAAATTCACAAATCATTTTCCATTATAAATCACCGCCTTTAAAAATAGCATTCCATACTAACGACCTCGACTACGGAAACTTATGTTCCTTATCGGCTACCGCGATAAATGACACATCTGTAGCTGAATTTAAAGTAACCTTGTTAAATGACATCATTCTTGATAAGAATGCTGCAGTCTTAGTAAAAGTAAATATAAAACCGCAATCTTCTGATGTCGACAGTGCATTACATTTTTGTAGAAATAATTTCGATTTTTTTCCGTGTGAACGACACCTTTCAACTAAATCTATCACAATTTCTAAGTTTCTTTATTAAGGCAATAATCAATACGTAGTACAACTATTTGGAATTCGTAGAAGACTTCTTTTCCTGGTGTTGTGGTGTAGCTACTAATCGCCAAATTGATTCTTTACGTTCGGACGAACATGACTTAAATCAACTCCTTCAAAATATCAATCGCGGACTTACTAAAAATATTAGAGAAATTACTAACAATTCACACGCTTTCAAATTATATCAACAACAAGTTGAAGCAAATTTCTTAGAAACTCGTCAAAAAATTAATTCCATTACTAAATTCGATAATCAATTACGTGCTGCAGTAGTCAAATCAGTTGATGAGCTTGATTTTAAGATACAACGTTCTATGTTTTATTCTTATGGCAATTTGTTTAATCAATTTCGAACGTTCTGTTAATAATATGGAAATTTTAAACCAATGTAAAGATCATAAAATTCCAACAGCCGTAATTCATCCCACTGTATTACGACAAGATTTACTCAAATTAATTCAGGAACTTCAAAAAACTAATCATGTTCTAACTATACCCGTTACTGAAATTTCACGATACTATAAATTACCCATAGCCGATTGTACTATTTCAGATTCCAAGATTTATGTGCACCTACGAGTGCCTATAACTAAAAAAGGTCAAAACTGGAAATTATATGAATTAATTACCACTCCTTTTGCATGGCATAACGAAACTTGCTTCTTAATGCA
Organism: Agriotes lineatus; assembly: GCA_940337035.1. Classification (NCBI taxonomy): domain Eukaryota; kingdom Metazoa; phylum Arthropoda; class Insecta; order Coleoptera; family Elateridae; genus Agriotes; species Agriotes lineatus. Next base: position 261,619 of record CALNHX010000642.1, read on the forward strand.
TGATACCTTGTATTTAGTCGTAGCAGCTACTAAAACTTCAGCTGTACCTCTTATGAAACCTATTTCAGGATCTGCTTTACATCATTGCAAACCGTATCACGATAAGTTATGTTTTTTACCCAGGTTCACATCGGACGGATCTATGGTCCGCAATGTGCTTATAAAATGTTTACAGGATCGACGGTGGAGGACTTGGGCCTTCATTGTCAATTTAGGTGTCACACATCTCAGGCTATGATCCTTTCTGAAATTCGAGACGATGTTTTTATTCTAACTCATCCAAAACATCCAACGATAGTCCGTTGCTCTAAAACTGAAACACCTTTGGATGATAAGTTTTTTCGACAGCCAGGGGCAGTTCAACTCGAGCTCCCTTGTCGCTGTTCTCTTCTTGTAAACAATGAGGAGGTTATTTCCCCTCGATTCCCTTGTTCAGGACCGGAAAGAGAGCATCGAGCTCTTCATATATTACCAGCCATTTGGTCCAACCTTAAATCGTATGTACTTCATTCTAATCAGCCGGAGCCAGTTTTTACCAATATTACTGAATGTCTAAATACGAATTGGACAACTTCGATACCCCATTTAAATATAACTGCAGGATCAACCTTAGGCTTGATTCAGAACATGTTAGGAACTGCAATTGAAAAAACATACGGCGATTTGTACGCGTATGATGGGGATAGCTTATATTTGTTATGGAACATAATTTTGTCCATAGCTGTTGTACATTTATTATATAAGAGATATACTTTTTTAACCCCTATAATGCATCCTGTTACAGCTTCTGCTCAAACTGATATTAATACTAGTACGGCGTATCACGACGCCCTTTACTCCTTAGTATGGCTGTCTTTAATGCTTTTTATATTGACATTGTTGTTTATAATTGGCCATTATTTGTATAAGCGTTTTAGAAAAATTAGGAATTCACGTGACAGCACCGAAGCACCAACTATTGATGACCAAGAAAATTGTAGTAATGACGACGTAGTGAAGCCGTCGCCGCCAATCAGAGTTCGTTTCCCAGTCACCCAGTTAAGTGACTTTAGTCAAGTGCCCAGTGGAAAAAGCGTCATGGTAACGCTCAAGCCCGGACCAGCCCCCAGCCAAGTTAACTCAACTGGGGCAGCTGCCAATTGAGGGTTGGTAGCCAGTGCAGGACTTTTCACCATTTGAAATGCCACGATGGTGAATGATGTCTCCGGGTCCTGTAACTGCTGAGTAATGTGTGTGTGTGTAAAACCTAGGTCTCAATGTGTATGTATATGTAAATATTAATAATTATGGTTTATCTCCCGAGGAAGTGGGAAAGGACTGCAGTCAAAGCCTCTGAGTTCGCAACTTTCGGAAAGTAGACATTACTCGCTTTTTAGTTCAGCGGGGGGAAGGAGAACCGCGCGTACGAGCGCCTTCCTCTACGCAAAATTTTGCTGCATTCTTGTTTATTATCCAAACTACGAGTACTCAAGTTGTAAACTGAATTCTGCGGGATTCGTCGCGGTAACCAGGAAGGGCCGGATCAGAGTGTCTCCTTATTTGAAGGGCAAATAAGGGGCCCCGTCCGAAGAGCGGGCGGGACCCTCCAAGAAGGAGGGAGCTGTCATAGGGCAAGGGCAAAGTGGCATTATAGTTAATCTGCACTTCCAATGCGTAAGCCTGGCAGGAACTATCATTGCAGCACGTGCAGTTTGTGGTTTCCTGCGATGCTTATGGCCTTGCAGATATTTAAGTGTACCCTATGCAGCGACTGGGGAAACAAGTACGTAAACAGAGTTACGTAAGTGAAATAAGTAAGTAAGTAAAAGGAATTCCGCAAATGAAATGAGAAATAAGTAAGTACTAGTACTAGTCGACAACACGTGAGTAAAAAATTGAAGAATAAGTAGATAAATGAGGATACCTGATTGGATAAATTGGTGCTAAATAAATTTAGTCAAAAGAATTTTTATTGTGATGTAATAGAGAAAAACTTGGTCTAGAGAATTATTATTGTATTTTGAAAGAGGAAAACTTGATCTAAAGAATTTAAATAGTGTGTACAAGAGAAAAAGTTGATTGAAAGAATTTATGTTTGATTGATAACGAAAAAGTATAGGAAAATTGTTTATTGAAAACTTTGTGTATTGAGAATTATTTGTGAAATTAGAAATAACAGCAATATGTGGTCAATTTTAGCTGTTTTGATAACTGTAATATGTGTAACAGGAACCTTAAGAAAATTAGAAAATATAGATGTTGAAATTACTTCGGGAGTATATACCGGGTGTCAACGAATTTATTAGACAAGTCATAACTTCTAGAGTATTAGGTGTATCAAAATGAGATTTGGTATACTCGTAGCTAAATGGTATAGGGAGAGGATAGGTATTATGCATCTTGGCTATCCATGGCACACTTGACAAAAGAAAATAAATTATTATCCAGTATTTTGCTGAGAAATATTTAATTTATGAGCTTATTTTTAATCCAATCGCAAATAAATTAGTATCGTTAGATTGGCCAAAATATCCTCTTTTCGGAAAGTGCTTGTCAAAAAAGGGTCGCCATTTAAAAAAAAATAGTTAGACACGAAAATGTTATTTTGTCAACTTGTCTTATTCCTATCTATCATACTAATCACTAAAACTTTGCGATTGTAATTTTCTGACATCACCTGAGGTCCTTAGATTAGTTTGCGTCCAATCATGGCCACCTAGATGCAATACTAAAAGTGTCTCTAAAAAAATCAAGTAGGCTTAAAAAATGTCTAAAATGTCACATTCTGATCGAGAATTGTCTCAGAAATCCAAAAATATAAAAATATACAGGGTGTTCCATTTGAAAATTCGAAACCGGAGCCATTTCCGGTAAAACCGGAAGTGACCAGAAAGTGAAAAATATGCGAAAACTCTCCTCCCCCTATACCATTTGTCCATACCAAATCTCATTTTGATATACCTAATACTCTAGAAGTTATGACTTGTCTAATAAAATTGTTGACACCCTGTATATGCGCATATTTTCGTACATTTGAATGCATATAATTATCAGCCTTACTCATTATACAGGATGTTAATTAAGTGTGTAGACAAACTTTAAGGGGTGATTCCTTGATCAATTCTAAGATAAAAAGTTGGTACAAACATGGGGCCTAAACGGCTTCGTTTTCAAAATACGGGGTGTAGAAGTTTAAACAAAAATATTTTTTTTAAAATCTGCAAAATGCCTAGAGGTTTACTAATAAAACTTGGTGTAGATTACTATTTCATAAAGTGAAATTGTTTTGTCAAAATAAATTTAATTTATTTCCACCAGTGGCGTGCATCGGGGCGACATCAGTTACCTTATTTAAGAAAAATCTGGTAAGCCACTGTTTTATAGCCAAAAGTTTTCTAGCTATTGTAAGATTGTTTGTTATTAAATAATATTTTTAAAAGCTTCTTTCAACTGTATTTTGAAAACAACGCCCTTTAGGACCCATGTTTGTATGAACTTTTTATCTTAGAATTGATCAACGAATCACCCCTTAAAGTTTGTCTACGTACTTAATTAACACCCATATACAATTTAGTTCTAAATTATAATTAAACGTGTCACCATATTATTCACCGTAGAGGTTCAAATGATCCATGCCTTAAGAGGAGATGTCGTTTTAGATTGCCTTTGGTTTTTGATTTATGTATAGTTACAGCCAAAAAAAGTGAGACAACTCTTATAACAAGTTTTGCTTTAATTTAGTTGTTGGCTTTTAAAAATTTACTGAAAAAACCTAGTAGTCGTAGTTCCAGAAATGTCATCAATTTGTCAATGATACATTTTGCTTAAAAATGCCACAAGTTAATATTGTTGATAGAGCAAGAATAACTGCTAATGCAGAGCTGTCCCACTTTTTTTGGCCGTAACTGTACACACCCTAGCACTGGACATGGAAATTGAGGTTCTCTACCACATTCATATTTTTTGTGAGAACTCAAATTTCTAGCGTATTTGTAAACTCGATTGCAGGTATCACAAACAAATGAATATTTTTCAACGCTTTGCAGATGGAAAGATAAAAAATATAAAAATTTTCTCAAAAAGGACAGCATGTACATTGGAAGCTTGAATGAATTCTTTAATTGTAATATTTCAAAAGACCCACATACATGACTTAAGCGACTACTTAATCATTTACTAGGACTTTATGTTTGCTGAAAATATGCATCCTCAAACAGTTCCTTCTATGCGTTTTGCTTATTTGTTTATAACATAAGCAGTTCCAAATGCTTTTGGGTTTACATGTTTCACAAAAAATGCAAGCGTTTGGCACTACTTTTATTTTGCTTTTGAATTTTTTCTCTTCTTTAGCTTTTTTGGTGCTTATTTTGGCTTCTGTTTCGGCTTTTTTTTCTGGTTTAAAAGCTTATTATAAGCGCTTATTCTAAAAAAATAAATGCTTTTTAATCCATGCTCTACACATTATCAATGTTAAATTTAACGATTAAATGTTGTAAGGTCACTAAATTGCAAATAGTCTATTCATACAAATTGATAACGTCAATCAGGACCTATTCATTTTGGAACTGCCCGTGACGTGAAGACCAGGTTGAAAGTTAATTGAATTATATTTCGATACTTCCTAGGCAAACAAGTATCGATAGCAAAAGCATTTTAAATAATAAAATATATTTTGAATTTGTAAATACACAAAACATACAGAATGTCAAATTATGCAATAGGTATAACGTGTTATACCCCCAATCTTTAGATTTTCAACAAAAACAAAGAGCTCGTAAATTGAAAAAAAATTAAGAACGTAATTTCTCCACTTTTCATTTGTAGTAATTCAACCCCTTAAATACGATGACATTATCGTTCTGAGGGTTCCACGTGTAGCCATGAATCCATATCATATGTCTAATTACGTGAGTTTTCTGATAACTTCTATAAGAGCATTGGGGGCATCCAAACATGGGCTCTTTTCCGCACTCGTACTTGGCACCAACGTAGATTTCACAGAACATTTCTTCGCGCAAACTGGGCACTCAAAATTCTTCCTTATACCTTGCAAGAAATCAACTACAACATAGTGACACCGTCTTAATAAACACATTTAAGCATACATATATCCATAAACGGAATGTTTTAGAACCAATAAATTCAAGACACATTACTAGCTATACACAATTGTACAACCCGTCTCACAAGTATGTACAAGTAAACATTGCTTTAAGTACAATATTAAATTTGAATTCAAAAGTCGATATCAAGAATTTGAAGTTTGAAAATTAAATCGTTTTATAGAAAGAATGTACCTACAATTTCCCATATCCTATTGATGACAACATTTTTCACAAAAAAAATCGTGAATGTCTGTTGCGTAATTATTTTCTGTTCTCTATTAGCACCTTATCTCGCATCTCGATACAGTATTATTCAACTGCAGATACATACAGAATGAGTACGTTTATCTCGGGATTCTATTGGATGTAAACTCGATTTGCTCGTGTCCATCCACTGTCTTTTATGCGGTAAACAATCTAGTTTGAAATTTCAATCAAATAAATCCAATCCTATAACTTTGCCGTTACAGTTTGTTACAATCCTGAAACACAAAACTGAAAATTTTAAATCATGTTTTACTTATCAAATAGCTAATGTTTTAAACAAACTAAAGGTGGACTATAAATCCATGTCTTATCTATCATTTAAAACATATTTAAAAAAAGTGTTGTTATCATCTTAGTAGAACTTTTCCTCCTCTCATCCGTTCATCTTACATGCAAGTAATCTCGTTCATTCTATATTGTCATTATAGTAAATTTGTTTGAACTTAGCTACAATGCTTTTTCCGGGCAACAAAAGTATTTATATTTTGCAAGGTTAGATGTAAGAACAGCCATGCTGAACTTTACCTTGTGTATTCTGTATACTGTTATTCAGAATAAAATACAATTGTTATTTTTATTACTAAAAATTCTAGTTTAGTTTCACAAAGTGCAAAGCGCATAAAGCCAGAAATGCTTAATGTTTATCTACAATATCATGTGGTCTAAGCCGAAATTTAATTCCCAATCATTTGTTGTCACTTGAGATATAATTATCCAGTCGTATCTTACCTCGTAGAGAAAATAATTAGAAAAATAACAAAAAATATGTTTATGTACGATCAATCAATAGTATGCATTTTTAGACCTCATGTTCTGGCAAGTCTTTTTGGCTGTAAGACCTTAAAATGCGTAGCTTTTTCCCGTTGATGTCATTTGAGTTCTTATTTATAAAAATGTATTAATGAAAACCGTAGCTACAAAAGTCATATTCAGCTAAAATAACGGTAAGAATTGCCATGGTTTTATTGGCAACGATCTATATAATCTGAATCTTCCTTTTTAAATAAAATTTCAATCATGCATAAAGTTTTGTATGCACCTCAGTTGTAGCCACTGTCTTTAGCAGTGCTATAACTTTCAGACCACGGACCGAAGAGGCTTGTTTTATGTCCTTGATACATAAGTAACTATTAACAACAGATTGCAAATGTAGAAGCTGCAAAATGATGTCCGAAAAAATGTATAAAAAACTTATTTACTCTAAGAATTTGAAAAAATTTGCTATTGAGTTCATAAATATAAACATGGCATTATTACTGTAACGACCTTGCGATCAGACCGATGCAGACGCGTGAGTCAGTGGCCCGAATATTCGAGAAGCGGCCTTGAAGCCAGGTGCAGACGTGTGAAGTCGGCGGCCTTGGTGACTAATACCCGATGCGTCATGCATTTGTCGGGAACTTCAAATAAAGATCGCGGCGTTTCTAGAAGCTCACCCAGCAAATATAAATACACGACCTTCTGAATCGAGTTCAGTTTTGAGTTCCGATTCCGCTCGAAGCGCGTAGAGCTCCCATATAAATAAACCCGTGTGTACATAACTCTAGTGAAATAAATAACAAATAAATATAACCATATAAATCATTACTGTTGAGTGCAAAATAAATAAATAAATGTATCGTTGTTAGAAATAGTTCGTTAGTTTAAGTAATTGGTGTTCTGCCTTGATAATTCTTGTGTTTGTAAATAATCGTAATTAATCGTTGTAAATAAATGTTTAATGCAAGAAGCGTCGTATAATTTTGTAAATAGCCCAAACGTAAAAACGTAACATTACAATAACATTACATGTAAACAAATATTAATAACCCCAAACTATTCCAACAAATTCTATTTAAGAATATCACACAATTTTCCAAAAACGGTAGTAAAACACATTAAGTTATCCACTAAAATATAATAAAATTTTGGTATCTTATCGAACATGAACTGCAAAACTTATACCGAGACTAACACGCGAAAACCGGTATAATAAAATTCACAAGTGGCTTGCAGTAATCAAAATCGCGGTTTAAAGAGTCTTGTCATATACAAACCTAGACATCAAATTGAAGAAATAATGCTAATTAAATACGTATAGGTATAAACTAACTACATATAAATGTCGCTCAACCTCTGTGTTTATTTTGCATTTATAGATTCATTTCAGAAAAAATAACATCGTCCAAGAATGCGCCATATGAACTAGAACGTGTCGAACCATATTGTTCTTATGCTTAAAAATACCTCTTTTGCAAGTTTATTGCATTCAACTCGTATGTGCCTCAGTAACGTACTCGTATAGTTGTACTGCTTGTAACACGATTACACGAATACGTTTTTCATTCTAAGAGACATTTCTTCCATGTGTTGAATCTAAAATTTGAAAAAAATTAACAAGTAACATACGTAAGGGAAGTAACATAAAACTTTTTGCAATAAAAGCCATACACAATCAAAAATTACATTAGTTAACCAAGAGCTATAAATGTCGTTTAATTAGGCGAGATAAATTCACATTCGTTAAAATATTAGTAAATCTAGGAAGATATTTTATTCCTGTAACATGGAAACTGTACAGACATGCCTAGTATAAAATATAAATAGCTCTTCCATCTTTACAAAAAGCTTAAAATTGCATTCTCTACTTTTTCTTATTTACTATATTATGTATCTGCTTCTGTAATGTAATATTAATATGGTATTTTGTTGGAATTATCAGGCATGAAAATAACAACAAAATTAGTGAACACAACGGAAAAATCACAAGAATATATTTTTATTAGTAGTAAGCATACATGTTATTGACAATATAAGTAGAATTATATTTTTTATAATAACAGTTGCGTTTGGTGTTGCTGCAGATGAGCCTTAAGTTTATCTTTTCTTTTAAACATCCTGAAGCATATCACACATGAAAACTGAGGGTCTTTCTTGCACTCGTGATGCACATGCCTACTCAAGGTAGTTTTGTATTTGTAAGTTCTACTGCACTGTTGGCATAGGAACCGCTGTTTATTGGTGAAGTTATTTTGGCCTGTACCTAAACAATATGTGTTATATGTTAGAATTTAAAATATACATTGTTCACTACATAAAATAATATGAACTCTTGTTATTACTTAGTTAGTAGATAGGTACCAATTGTGGGTGGGCAGAAAAAACATGAATGAATGTCGCCCATCATAACGAAAAATTGCCTCAGATAATTGACATATAAACCTTGCTTTCGACAAAGTAGGCTACAATAAGTATAAAAACTCAGCTCATGGTATTAGAAAAGTTATCTTGACTACCACTTCAATGTTTGTGAAAAATAATATTAAAATAATAGTAGTTTGTATACCAAGGCACTGAAGTTTTTTTTTATCACGAATGTGGATCTAGTTGCCGAGGCCCATAGGGCCAAGGCAAATAAACTACATGAGGTAAAGATTTTCATAATAATAATGCTTTATTGTCCAACAGCAAAGAAAGCCAATTACTTACAGGACAGAAACAAAACTATTACCAAAGAGACCATACAAAAACATTAATACCAAATTTTAGGCGCAAATAGATATCTACTAAACACATAATATTAACAATACGTAAACCATATTAACCCTCCAGTACCCGTTCAAAATTCTAAGACATCAGTACCCGCACCGGTCTCGCAGTCCGATACCCGTCTGCCACCTCCATAAAAATAATGAGATACCTTATGGCATTAGTTTCTTGTTCACTAACGTCTTCATAATCAGATATTTCCTGTTCAGTGTCACTGTTAATTTCCCTAGTTTTCAATAAATTATCTTCGTCAGACGATGGCACATCATCATAAAACGAGTTATCGACATCCTCCTCCGCTATTATATCGCGCATCGTCTGTTCTAGTCGCGCCTGTTCTTTCTCATAAAATCTGCCATGACTATAATAATGTTTCAGTATAACAGTGTTACTAAAAATGCAGAAAATACTTCCTTCTTCTCACATTGGTCATATATCAAAGGTAAAAATAAAAGCAACTCGGGTACCCGCTTCGGTCTCTGAAACCGAAATTATAAATAACTTTTAAACCACTGCACGTACGAACTCAAAACTGCATATGGATCTTCAATGGCAATATATAGGAAGGTAGTGAAATGGGCGGTAAACTAACGCTAGCACATTAAGTAATTTACAGATTTACAGATACATAGTACAGATACATAATATAGTGGCCACAAAAGCTAACTTGTGTGTGGCCAAACATAAAAAATATAATAATAAATAATAAATAACAATAAAAAATAAATAAACAAAATATGTATTAATCATAAGAATAAACAAAAGTGTGTAAACCTTATTTATTCAACTATTCTACTTAAGTAAGCATAATAATCCAAGGGGTTACACCTTATCCAGTTTTTAATTTTTAATTTGAATGCATTCAATGATGAGCAGCATTTAATATTCATAGGAATATGGTTGTAAACTTTAGGACATAAAAATGACGCATGTTTCTGTAAATATGTTTTAGAAGTTTTAGGAACAACAAGCAATGAATTTTCTTTGCCTCTAGTATTATAACGATGTGTGATCGTCTGAAATAGTTTCTCATATTTATAGGAGAATATAGCCAAGGATTGCAGATAAAGTTGACGAACAGTAAAAATATTTGTTTCAGTGAACAATAATTCACTTGAATATTTATAATCTTTGTTGAAAATGATCTTCAATATGAATTTTTGTAAAATTTCTAAGGAGTGTAAATAACAGTTTAAAACCCCACCCCATCCAATAATGCCATATTGAATCACAGACTGAACTAAAGCATAATAAACACTTTTAATTGTTCTTGGTTTCAAAATATTTTTAAGTATTTTAAATTTATATATAGTTTTTCTAATTCTTTTAACTAATTCCTCAATATGAGCCTTCCATTTCAAGTTGGAGTCAATAACAATGCCTAGATATTTAACCTGTTCCACTGCATTAATAATTTGTGAACACTTACAATTAGTTTTATTTAGATTTAAGCAGCTTAATGTGTGAATACAGATGTCATGAATGGGTTGATTTTGTAATTGGTATGGTGAAAAGTATATAAATTTAGTTTTTGTTAAGTTCAGTGTTAAGAAGTCTTTATCTAATTTATATTTTACCAAAGCCATTCCAATCTCAACCTTCCGCACCAATTCGTCACAATTCTCCGCTGCAAATATAATAGCCGTGTCATCAGCAAATGAAATTATTTGGGCATCAATGTTGAGCTTAGTCACATCGTTTATATAAACAAGAAAAAGAATAAGTCCCAACACAGTGCCTTGAGGAACACCCATTTTAACAATTAATTCATTACTTTGTTCACCATTGACAGTAGTTATTTGTTTTCTATTTGATAGATATGATTTAATTAAATTATTTGCTGGGCCTCTAATTCCAATATTTGCCAATTTGCAGCAGAGCGTACTGTGGCAAACAGTATCAAACGCCTTTGCAAGATCCAGAAAGACAGCTATCGTTTTCTTATTGTTATCTAAATGTTCATATAAGTTCTTTGTTATTTCATAAATAGCGTCATTCGTACCAATGTTATCACGAAATCCGTATTGGTTAGGAGATAGTAAATCAAATTTATTTAAAAATTGAATTAGTCGTTCTTTGATACATTTTTCAATAATTTTGCCAATACCATTCGTAAGAGAAATGGGTCTATAATTATTTACATTTGCTTTATCACCCAATTTAAATACTGGGATAATTAAACTAGTTTTAAAAATCTGAGGATAGTTGCCGTTCTGGAAGGATAGGTTCGCAATGTGTTTTAATGGTTTTACAATAAATTGCCTTATTCTTTTTATACAGTTGTTACTTATACCATCACTTCCTGAGGAATTAGAATTCTTCAGAGACATAATTTGTTTCTCAATTTCGAGTTCAGTGACAGGTTCTAAATAAATGGAATTGGTATTAGAATAAACCGGTAATTTATAATTGTCTTTTACATTTATCTGTTTAGACATATTAATAGCAACATTCTGGAAATATTCGTTAAAATAATTAGCTTTGACTTTATTACTATCAATTATATCACCGGTGTTATCTATAAGGGAACCAATTTCAGCTTTTTTAACTGTCGAATTAGTTACATCATTAATGATTTGCCAAGTTTTTCTCAGGTTGCCCCCTACTTGTTCTAATTTTAATTTGAAATAATTATCCTTAGTTAATCGGATTAAGTTAGTAAGATTATTTCTATAATTGCGATACTGAGCAAGAAGTTGTATGTTTTGTGGATTTTTTAGTACTTGTTTACCTAATTTATCTCTGTTTCTTATAGATTTCAAAATGCCGCTAGTCATCCATGGTTTGATTTTTCTGTATTTAGAATTAATGCGAGTAATACTTTGTGAATTTAGTATATGAGTTTTTAGTTTTTCAACAAATAACTCAGCTGCATAATCAGAATCCTGAGAAATAAGAACATGCTCCCACATCTCATTACCTAAGTAGTTATTTAATTTAACAAAATCAGTAGCTATGTAATTGTCATTATTTGCATTTGTATTAATATTGAGATAATTGGTAGGAGTCTCATGTTTAATTAATAAAACAATGGGATAATGATCAGTTATTGAAGATTCAATAACTACTGGAAATAGATCAGTTATTAGTTTATTACTATATTTAATAAAAAAATGATCAATGCATGATTTAGAAGTTGTAGTAACCCTTGTTGGGCATCATGTGGTTGCTCGGTCTCACAGACCGTAAACGGGTACTGAAGGGTTAACTATATAATAGTAATTTACGATATAAGTAATGTTATCAAGCTTTTTACATTACGAGAGACAAGTTTGAAGGAACGAGTGACGTTGGGAGCGAGTTCTTTTACTTTCTCGAGTAATGTAAAATGCTAATATTACATATATCGTAACACGTTTTATTTTATCCTATAAAAAATTATCTTTTCGATTATCTACTTTTAATGGCGGCGATGCATATGTCTGCCATGGCCATGGTGGTATCCAAGTGATTGTTTATTCACATGTTTGTTTTGCAAAATATTGTTTTCAAATGAATAACATAATAATTATGAAAGCGGCGGATTCTGCAAGATAAACGTTAATTCCGACTAAGTCAGCGGACAGGTAGGTATCTTAAATAGATGGAGATTTTTAGAAATTGGCGTGCCAAATGAATGAAGTTAAAAATATTGATAAAAACGTCTCTTTAGCGTATGTTTCGGGAATGGTGAGTTTTGTAATATCTATTATACATTGATGATAAGGCCGTTCTTTTTAGTCCAAGAGGGACATGGAACATCTTCAGTTTGGACAAAAATATCTATGTTGTAAAAAATGTTGCTAACACATGAAAATGTATATGTTTCTTCTTATACAGTAGTCAAGTCTTTTATAAAACGTAATGGTTCGGGACATGCACCAAAGCAGACAAAATCTTTTACGAGAGATGATATAAAGACATTTCTACGAGATGCTCCCGATGATGACTATTTACCTGTCAAAGTATGTGACAGTTATTATCATTGCACGGTTTAATGCATTTAATTTACAGATAGCAAAAATTTTGGGATTTTTAGCGGTTGTAGACGAGAAGAACTGTATTGCTTAACCGTCGATGCTACTGTTAACATAGAGTCATCTGTAATTATCAGTATACCTAAAACAAAGACTGGTCGTAGCCGTACTTTTACTGTTGACAATGGAGATGGAATAAACTGTTTGAATATAGTTAGGAAATACAAAAATATGAGATCTCAGAGCATTCCTCATAACCACTTCTTTATTAGTTGTAGAAAGTGTAAATGCACGGTTCAAAGAATCGGTATTAACACGTTTGGTGATATGGGCAAAAAAGTGGCTGTTTTTCTAAAATTATTGTCTGAACCATCGTTATATACTAATATGCATTTCGGCGTTCACCTGCGACCCTTCTGGCTGATTCTGGTGCTGACATAAGCATGATTAAACGTCATTGAGTCTGGAAGATTACAAGTGTGGACGAAAGATGTGTTGAAGATTCCCTCGAAATGAAAACTAAAATTGCAAAAATGATAGAAGAAAGTACCAGTTTAGATGTTTCTTTGAATAATGTTCTAGCTAAGTTTTCGTCAAACAGCGTTACATGTGCACAACATTCTTTTGGGGGATTTAAATTTGAAAATTTGCAAGGCTGCACATTCAATCTTAACTTTAATAGCTCTGTGGAAATGTCAAGAAAGGGTTCATTTCCAGAGGGAGACAAACCTTAATACCTACATAGTATGTATTTATTTTTTGTTCTGAATCTTAAGTACGCATTTGATTAAATGCTAATAAAGTATTGGTATGTTATTTTTTTAACAAAACTGGTGCTGTTAAATGCATATTAACGCAACTCATTGCTACGGAGTTATTATCATAGTAACATAATAGGATAAAATAAATTATATAAACACAACACGAAATATAAACAATGCAGGGTATATAACAAGTGCACTAGTAATCAATATAATTAGAACAGTAAGCATTTAATAAAGCAGATAGACTACAATTGAAAATATCACAATGAACACAGATATCCTTGTAATATTTACACATTACTGTCACAGATGACTTCTTTAACATATTAGCTTTTGCAAATTGTATACGAAATATAATAAAATTTCTTCTTCTAGTACCCATGTTACTATGATATGTAGCATGTAAAAGATCCCTTGCTAGAGTTGGAACTACTTAGTCTCGGCCAAATTCTAAGTAGGACTTTGACCATACGACCAAATCAGTCGGCGTCTAAGGTACCTGGTACTCCGCATACCTAAACCTTGTCCATAATAAACAAACAACCCATCCTGGGAATGTAGAAATTTAATGTACCTAAGATAAACGGATAATCTATCATGTTTTGCATTAATTTGAATAGAGCAGTTAACGCAATTTTTTTCCGTCTAAGGTCAACAGATGCCATTTCAAATGTGTCACATAGTACATTTTGGGAAAACCTCTGGCAGGATATTTTTTATAACTTCTAATCAAGAAATTTCAAAAATGGCCTTTGAAAATTTTCCATCTGATTTTTATAATAATCTTAATACGGCAACCAAATCAGTGCACAGTATTCAAGTTTACTTTTGACTAGCGAGAAATACAGAGTTTTCAGGGCATTAATATTGGAAAACTGTTTGTAATTACGCATAATAAATTCTAGCATTTTACTTGCAGAAGAACAACATTTGATATGTGCTTATTGAAGGATAACTCCCTATTGATCAGAACACCAAGGTCTTTGTTCTCATTATGTCGAGTCATCTGGTGATTATTAACGGTGTAATCAAATAGCCATTTAAGTAACAAGGAATGTAAGGACCTATTAACATTTGAGGTAGGCAAGTACGCCAAGGCGAAGCAGCGGCTTGTTGCCTGCCGAAAATGTTAATAGGCGATACATTCCGAGTTACCTTATTATATTTTTCCCGCTGCTCATCGAAATTTTCCTACATTTTTGAAAAAAATCGTTCGGTTTGTCACCTGTCATCAGGAGTAATTTTCGTGAGTCGTGTTACCTGTGAGTGTCACATGTCACATAAAAACTTGCAATTATAAACAAAACGTGTAGGTCTGCATCTTGCGTTGCTAATTTTATTATCGTGGGAACTTAATAATAACATTAAGTTATGTTGTCAAAGAAAGGCAGCAAACAAATATAATCACCGACTTACACGTTTTGTTACTAAGACTGTATCACTGACTTACATGATCAACAGCGGGAAAAATAATATTGCTCATCTTTTTAGAAAATGTCACTATCTTACATTTATCAACATCTAAATTAAGTTTATTTAAATTATACTATTTAGTTATAGTATTCAGGTCAGATTGTAGTACAAGATATTCTGATAAAGACTCAATTGAAGTACATACCTTTACATCATCTTCAAAACTTCACAAGATAGATCATCACAGGTTGTTGATAAATAATAGGAGAAAAGAGGAGCACACCGGACTTAGCAAAAAAACTAGTAGATGTAAAGCCATTGTACACAACAAACTGAGATCAATGTTCTAGTAAGATGCAAGTAGTAAAATTACTGAATCACAGAAGATTTATGGAAGAAAAGGTATAGTGGCTATGAAAAAAAATAGCACAGTTTCTAACAAAATACGAAGGAAGGTCACCAGGCGGAGCACTTTTTGTGCCATCTAGAGAAGAAAGTAGATTAGAGGTATCGTCATGGCAAAATATAATTTTGTGTAAAATGGAGGAGTTCATGGAATTTTTCACCGGATCGTCAACACAAAATGCTTGCCATGGTGGTACGTAGCCACTTCGAAAATATTTGCAAAATAGATCACAAATTTCGGGACCACTTGAAGCTGATAGACGTAGCGCCCGGAATCCCACTTTCCTTATCAACGGAAATAAGAATAAAAAACTTTTCTGTTTTAAAGCGATTGAATGTAGTTGTTATAATCAATATTTATAAGCCGTTTAGAGTGATGCCTTAGTTCACAAAACGTGTTATAGTAAGGTAGGTTTCTGAACGTTTTCTGGAGTAGCTTTTTCTGGAATACCCTGTATAAAAAAAATATATAAAATCTTGACTAACACGTAGTCTATCTAAAAATCTAAAATAAATTCTGATTAATATACTATACTAATTGTCCAATAGATGTTTTTTCTTTATATTCCAGAATAACTTAAGGAAAACAAACATCTTAGGTTATGTAAATACATTTTTTCACTTGCGGGACTAAAGTTGGCACTTTAGTCACTTATTTCAGGGACTAAAGTAGCTCATTTACTCTCTAGGGACAGAAGTAATTACTTTAGCCCCTAGGGACTAAAGTAAAAAATGTTACTGTATCTATGGTAATCTATGGTAAATTCGGGGTTATCAGGTTAGGTTTCGCGTCAGTTTTGACATAAACTGACGCAAAACCTAAGCTACTAACCTCGAATTTGACATAATTGTGAGCTCTTGTCATAATGACTTACAGTGCCACCAACTTTAAAATTTACCAAAGGCTACGAATTTTAAAATAATTGTAACTAAAATGTCAATAAATGACGTTTAAAAAAACGGGTTTTCGTTTTAAATCTTCCTGCAACGTGAAAAAAATAGTATATGCAACTCGGAGAGAATGCTATTTTGCTTCAGTGCAATTTCTGACTCTCGGGCTTCGCCCTCGAGTCAGAAATTGTACCTCAGCAAAATAACGCATTTCTCTCCCTTATTGCATAATCTACTATTATCTACTAGCAACATGATATTGTACATTTTCGTCATAGAAACAAAATATGAAAAGCTACTCATAACTCCCAAGGGACTTTTCAAATTATTTCTCCCGCAAACTCATGGTAACAATGCAACTACAATTAACGTCTTAGCAACCATACAATGAGGCAATCCTTGATGTTAACTTATATATTGTAATTTTAACTGTCATTATGACATTTTGAAATTTCATACTATTTTTACGAATATGCTAGTAGATAAAATATTGTATGCACCACGGGAGATATTCATGTTTTTTACCTTCGGTTGACTTACAGACCTCGGGCCAGAGGCCCTCGGTCTGTAACACGTCAACCTCAGGGAAAAAACATATTCATATCTCCCTTAATGAATAAATATTTATTTTAGTCCTAACTACACTAATCAAAATTTAATATTACAAGTAATAAAAAAACATCTTGAAACGTATTATTTGCAAATTTATCATGTATTTTTCGTCTGATGGCACCCGAAGGTGGCTTATAATATGTTGTCATAAATCATTTAATCCACAATAGATGATGACATACATGATGAACCAAATAATGGAGAAAAGTTACGAATTTGAGATAGAACTACATATACTATTTATCGACTTTAAATCAACCTTTGACACAGTAAACGGAAACAGATTATTAGCAGAAATGAAAAAACTTAACATACCAGATTATTCAATAAGTTAACAAAAATGACAATAAAGGAGACCAATGCAATGATCAAAACAAACCAGGGCATGACGGAAAAGAGATAGATATAAACAAAGGCGTACGACAAGGGGATGCGCTGTCAGCAATGCTCTTTAATATTCTACTGTACAGCATAAGAAAAATTTAAGACATCGGAAAATTAAACACAAATTATAGCATATGCATTGCTATTATAAGCAGAACAAAAAAAAACTCAAAAAAAAGCTTTTATCTATGACCACCACTAAAAGTAGGCCTTTTAGCGCTAGCTTGTTTCACTAAAAGTGACTTTTTATAATTTACTGTGGTTAAAGAAATCAGCTGTTTACTTTTAGCCCATGTGGTAAAAGTGAAATGAAGTTATAAAACTACAATTTCGAACTGGAAGTGAAGTTGTAAAGTTATTCTAGTTGCTTCTTGCGTTACAGGTAAAGTGTTTTTGAAATAATTAAAGCGTTATGTAATGAATACGGTCAGATGTGGAGTATTAATAATTACATTTTATAACTGACCTCGACTACTGTCATTTGCAAACATTCGCCCGCGCAGCATGGCCTACTGTTTATTATGACATAAATTAGAAGTGCCGTAGCTGAAAACCTTTGTTAAATCAATATTTATGGATTAATATCAGTAAAATTAAGGTCGTAGATAAAATATTGTATGCAATGCGTGCATAAAAGTCAACTTTTAGCACTTGTTGCATAAATAGCTATTATTCAACTTGATAGTGCAGCAAAGAAAGTCGGATTACAAATAAATCAAGAAAAAACAAAATATTTACAAACTAGAAGCAATAAAACAACCATGCAACAAAAAATACAACTAGCCAACTACAACTTAGAAGAAGTAAACAACTTATGCTATTTAGGCACGCAAATAAACAACACAAACAACAATGATAAAATAAAAAATCAGGATATAGAGCATTCGCAGCAAATACACAACTATTGAAGACGGAAAATATAAGTTACTACACAAAGTTAAAAATTTACAATACATTAATAAAGCCAATTGCGACATATGCAATAGAAACAAGAAGTATCAGGAGAAAAGACGAGGACCAACTGAGAATATTTGGACGTAAAATACCAAGAGCAATAATGGGACCAAAAAAACTAAACGAAAATTAATATAGACCTCTAATGAATTTTGAAATTCTGAAATATACTGGACACCAAGACATTGTCAAAAGCATTAAAGGACAAAGAATACAACGGTTTGAACATATTATAAGAAAAAGAAAAAACACAACAGTAAGAACAATGATGGAATGGGAAGCAAAAGAAAATAGGAAAAGAGGGAGACGTTGAGCAAGATGGTTGGACGAGGTGATACAGGATCCAGAGCAATGTAGAAATAAAAAATAAAAACTAAAAATATTTATTCTACTCATATCGCGTAACTACAATAAGGCATTTTAACACAATAAAATAGTAATTTGGTTCACTGTCAAATAAAATTACGCCAGGGCCTCCAATCATTAAATGTACATTATAAAGTAAGCAATATACATTGGTTATGTTACAAAAAGAACAGTTATTTATTATAATAAAACCGAAATTGTCAACAATAATTTTAATTTCAATAATTCTATATAATGAAATTTTATAATGAACAAAAAATGTGTACCATAAAATGAATACCCTACGCAAGAGTGTACAAAAAGATTAATCAACCATTGGCTGCCGAATAAGATATGCTTTCTAAAAGAGATGCTTTTAAAGCGTTACTGCAAGTTTCTAAAATGTTCCCATTCACTTCCTGCTTTCTTAAATGCCGTTTCAGGTGGACTTTCCATTTGAACTTGGATAAACAATGCTGACACTGAAAGCGAGATTCCTGGCCACATTCAAAACGCATATGTCTTGACAAATTGCCTCTTCTGTTGTATTTTCTATCGCACATTGAGCACTCGAATATCTTTGCTCCTAAGAAATTAAAATACAAATAATGAATTTTGCTTACGCTAACATACTCGACACTAGTTGTCTATAAACAATAATTAAATGCTATACAGTCTTTATTATTTAGCTAAATAATATAAAACTTTGCTTACCAATAGATGTTAATACTAATTGCGTACACTTGAAAAGTATTATATAAATGTCTTAACTTTCATAATATAGAGCGATCATACTATGAAATGGTTATAAAGGAATCCAGTTGATTGCCCTCCAGAATTAGCAAAAGAATTGTAGTTAGTAAAACTGCCTTTAAAAAATTGGTTTTTAGGTAATATATTTCAATAATATACACTTCAATTTAGTTTGAATACAATAATAAACAAATAATAAAATGGGAAATAAAAAAAAGAGGAACATCTAATGGATTTTTTGAATGATAAAATAAAAAATTAAAGTATCAGTATATAACTACACTTAAACTAAAATCCTCGAATGCTCTTCAAAATTTAATCAGCCTGTACAATTCATTTCAAGTAGAAAAAATTCTACGGCAAACACTTTCGTAAATGTAGATAGGAAAATTGTACATAGTTCAAGAAACAAAAACCTATGTTGCAATAAATTTATAATTGCATGTACCGTATTATTATCTCAGCATTTACAGGTTATTTCGTAACGTACAGAGGAGACTTGAAGGGTACCTAGAGAGGACGAAAATAAAGTTATTTTCTTAATAAACTTCTGACCAAAACCTAACACCAGGAAAGTTACAGTTGTAGTTGTAGCAAATTTAATAATAAAATTGTAATTCATAAAATAACGTTTTTTTTTTATTTAAAAAGGTATCTTATTTTTACTGTTTTCTGTATAATTTTAAATTAAACTACCTCAACAGCAAATCATCAGGTGTTGTCGGAAATGTTTCTACGAAGACGAAAACACAATGATATTCTTTGAAATTTTTCCTTATTAATACCAGCGGTATTCAATAAGTGGGCATTAACTTACAAAAACTTTAAACTGCTGTTACTTTATGTTATTGGGTTTTGACCAAGTTCATTAAGAAAATAATTTTATTTTAGCCCCCTCTAGTTACCCTTTCTGTCTCCTCCGTATGTTATGAAACACCCTCTATATTTAAGAAAATGTGTACGATAACGTATGCTATTATTTTATATTGCTGATTTTGGCAAAGTGGAGTATAACAAATAATAGAACAAAAATTACCAATAGACAGCTGTTCTAAGTTATCCAACAACCTATTTTCATCTAAAGCGCGCCGTACTACAAAATCATCAAAAAATATTAAAGACCACGTTTTCACGCAATGTAGGCAACTCATTTAAGTAAATTTACAAAAGTCAACCTGAAGAGCAGCAGTGGCATGCCATATATTAGGTGATTAAGATATTATAGTAAGTTGCTTATCAAAAACTATTTAAAAGTAAGTAACTTAACTCTGAATAGAACTGTTAGTGATGCAAATGAAATCGAGTATTGTAAGTTAGAATATTAACTTCACTAAATCTCTAAATGTTACTGGTCACGTGCACTGTAGTACAATAAATACAAGAACTCTTAATGGCCATACCTATGTGTGGAACAGTTACTAAATAGACAGTATAAATTCATAGTAACGCAACTTTATGTCGTATCCAGCAGTGAACTTTCAACCTGTCTTTCCTTTTGCACTTATACTGGCAGTAAGAACACTGGAATTGTGACTCCTTTCCACATTCGTAGTTGATGTGTCTTGTTAAGTTCTGTTTCTTATTATACGCCTTTCCACAAGTAAGACATGAATGTAGATCTAAAAATCAAACAAATTAATATTAACATTCACAAATACTCCAAAAATAGATTAAAAAATCAGTTAAAAACTGTTTATATATGTCTATAATATCAAGATAGAAGCTTACTATAGTATGTTGTAAGTTTTCTGAAGTCAAAATTCATGTATATTATATAGGTGTCCTAAACTATAGATGGCAATTATACATATATATATATATATATAGACAGTGATGCAAGTGTGTTTAACAAAGTTAAAAAACCTCAATGTGTGGATATTTTTAGTCAACTAAAATAAACGATTTCTATTATGGACTCTAAATAATGTAAATTCTTAATAATATTTATTCAATTGAATCTTACATGTGTAATGTAGCTTGCTGTGTGGATGCTTAATTAATTCAATATTAATATCCAGATATCTAAAGGGTATCATGTGATAAAAGTTGGTGATAGATTACTGGTGGTAGTAGCAATAGGCAACCAGGGGGTTGTTTACTGCAAGTGAAAAAACTTCTTTGATTTTGAATAATCTACTTTTAATAAGTCACGTTAAAGGGCTAACTTTCCTTCAATTGTGAGAATAATATTGTATATTTGGTACGTGATAGCAAGATAGCCTTCTTTACGATCAAATTTGACCATAGGTCATAATTATTATTCATATTATAATTTCAAGGTTGTTTGAAACCATTTGAAGTGGTAATTGGTACTTAAACCAACAGTAAGTAAAAGTGAGAGTGATTGTGGCATGCTGTACTACCGTTTATCAAGGTATTAAGAGGTACGAGAGCTACAACGAGCTATTTTGGGTCTTCAACAACTCAAGGGAGGTGTTTGACGACTACCAATCAGTTAGGAGCTGATAGAAAATACACTGAAGGTACAAGTGAGTCTTCGTGGAGGTTAGTGTATTTTTATTAACAAGTTTGGTACGACAAAACTAGTGGAAAGCATTGTAATTTAGATTGAGAGCGCAATTTAGAATATTAGGTTTTCTAAATTTACTTTGATTCGGGTACTCGACGTTTTCGGCCATTATAAGTAGACATATCATTTTGGTCTAGGTATCTGTAATTAATTTTAACCTCAATTTGGAAAAAGTAATTTGATTAAATAATTTGACATTTAGTTTTAATCGATTGTAATGTCAAACCAAGCATAAAAATACAATCTAACTTAAAAGAAGGTTCTAAGGAGTGTGATTAACAAAGAAGTCAATACAATAATAATTTTGTAATTCAGTATTCAATTATAAAGAGATTCATTATTATAACCTTTACTCATTCAGCTGAGGAAGATAGATTCTTATTTGCTCAATAAACTGACTAGCCGAGGTAATTTTAAATAATAGTCAAGTGACATAATTTCAATCATATATTTTTATAAGTGAGATATGTCAATTTTGAAAGTAATTCAAAAGCAACAAGGTAAGCGTTTAATACATTATTCTCGATACTACTTCTGTTAACTAAGCAATAGGGTAGATATCCAATTAACTAATTGTAATAACCGTTCGAAAAAGAGTTATATAACACATGATACAAATACTTGAAAAAGCCAGTAGATCTCAAAGTATAAAGACGAGATTTAGAGCTTACAAAGAACAAACATGTAAATAAAGGACTGTATACAATTAAAATCAGGACTTTCTGGCTACATCACTTCAGTGCACAACAGAAAAATAGTGGTCAAACATAAAATCGCATTGCATCATCTTGTTTAACCTCTTCATTTCGCTTTTTGGTTTAACATAACTTTTATGTTGCATAGCGCTACACAGTGGTGAGATGCCTGTGTTTTAAACATTAGGATGGTTAAAAATAAGTATAAAAGTTACATGAACACAATTTCAAAATTTCCATCCTGTTCACAGTTGCTGCAAACATTAACCAATTCATGTATATCTGCCGTATCAAAAATACTTAAGAGTGAGGCAGGCATGATTTTAATGTGGTTACATATCTTTTTTGTGCAGTAGCATATTCAAATTATTTTATATATTTCCAACAATTTTCAAAACTATATGATCAAATGTATAAAATTAATGTCCTTAGTGGTTTAGTTGCACAGAAGAACTTTTTAAAGAAACAAAGATGACAAATATTTTGATAATTATATTACATTCGCCGAGTCAGTAAAATCTGCAACCTACATTACAAATATCAGCTGGACCTAAATCACTAATATGACGAGTGAAAATTTAGATCAGAACGACGTGGCTTTATTGTTGCCTTTATGAATGTCATAATCAATGTATCATATCTTTATATTGTTACGAGCCACGGCTGGGGTCGTTGCCCCGGACATTGTTCCAGAACCGTCGCGATCAATATTCAGGAAGCAGCCGCAGACGGGTGACGTCAGCGGTCTCAAAGCAGCTGCGAAGATATGAGTCACGCAGTCAAACGCTCCGAAAGCGCCCTTCGTGGCAGATGCAATAGGTGACTCCCGCTTGCTCGAAGTCAACACCTGCGAATGCTAGAATGTGCGGGCGAAGTCTAGAATGACTCATTTGTGGGACATAAATACTCGCGAGCGGGAATAGCAGGCAGTTCTGATCAAGCTCACACGGCGTAAGTCGCCACATAAATGCTCGCGTAATATACATAAATAAAAGCACGGTGTACATATAAATAATAAAAATAAATAACCATAAATAATCGTTAATGTTAACAGTGAAACAAATAAATAGTTGAAGTTTAACCAGTGTAAATAATAAATAAATGTATCGTAGAAATAGTACGTTAGTTTTAGTAATTTGAAATCTGCTTGATAATTCTCGTGTGCTTGTAAATAATAATGATTAATCTAATGGTTGTAAATAAATGTTTAATACAAGAAGCGTAGTTATAATTTTTAAATAGCACGAACGTTAAAAACGTAACAATATAGATGAAATACCATATTTTTTCATCGTTGCTTAAGGCACGCCTATCTCACGTTTTTTAAGGGGTAAATTTATTCTCAGATCAGGATCCGCAGAGTTCCTTGAGCTAGACATCACACAATTCTACGATTTCAAGCTTTGCAGAAACAGTTGTTAAATTTGGCCGCTATAAAGCTTTTATATTACACATACATCCCATAATCCAAATTTTAATAAAATCATATTAGTAATCAACTTACCACTGATATTTATAACTTGGGTTGCAGACTGACTCGATTCGGTAAATGAAGTACAGTGAAATCTCCCTTACCGGACACCTCTAATAAGCGGACACCTCTCTTACACGGACATTTTGTTGGGAACCAACTTGCTTGCATTAACTTTGCTAATAAAATTTTCTCTATTAAACGGACACTCTCTTAAACGGACACGGACACCGTTTTTCAACAATTTTTAGACTGTGAATCTCTCTTGTGCGGACACTTCAAAATGCAGGCCCAGCTAATGTAGTGAGGCGTCAAAACAATCTATAAATCCAACATTTAATGATCATGTTGTTAAATTATAGAATTCTTTTGCAATACGGGCGGTATTAAGTCAATTCAAATCAGCATTATGACCGCAGGAAATTCGACACTTTCATTGCCCTATGCACGATATTACAAAACAGTCCATATCCCTTGATTTTAGAGGCCTGCAATTCAAAACTACTTTGCCTTTTGCGTGGGCAGCCCATTATGCTAAAAATAATAATAGGAAGAATTGTTCCTGCTTGCTTTTATGGAATGAAAGAATAAGAAAACTAGGCTCAGGGCCCCCCGCGACCGCGGAGTCGGCAGGTATCAAGTTACGCCACTGTAATCAATTCGAACCAGAGGACGATTTATCTTTATCGGTAATGGCTGGACTGTATAGGAATATCCCAGAAATCGAAGACGTCGACCCTGACGAATTTGTAAACATTGACAAAGAAATAACCCTGGAAGATGATGTAACCGAAATTTAAGGTAAATCAGCTGCCATTGATGTGCAGTTGACAGAATTAGAAAACGATGACGATTTAGAAATTTATGAGAATATAATCAAGACCTACAGGAAAGCATTAACAGTGAAAAATTTTAAATGTTTTGGTAAAGAAAGTACGTATTCAAATTGTCAAAATATTTAGAAATACATGCGGAAAATATAATAAGCAGTCAGAAAAAACCTTTACGTCAGACGAGTATTTTAGATTTTGTAACAACTATTACATAACTTTGTTTCAATTATTTTATTATTCCTATCTGTATCGTTAGCGCGTATACCTTTGCATAATACAACTTTTTTAAACATAAAAATGGATTTTTCCCTTAAGCGGACGCCTCTAATAACCGGACAAAAACTTTGGCACCGTGCGTGTCCGCTTATGGGAGATTTCACTGTATAAGTATAATGGAAAAAAGACTGCAAATGCTAACACTACACTTACATTGGCCAATATTACGTAGTAAATGTATACTTCATCCGATTAAGCTCATACAGTGATTGCTCATACATAAAATATTATTAATGACTTAAATCGGGGTAATCCAAATGTTATTAGGTATTGTTTTCTATTTATATTAGTTGATTTAATCATCATCCACACTAATAACGACAGCGATCTGCAACAATTGCCTACGTATAAGCAAGATCGGTGAGTAAGCCAAATTCAAATACATACCATATGTTATATGACACTTAAACAAACAATAAATTTTAACTGCTTTCCTGGAAATTATTTCAAACATATACAGCACATACTTATGATTCCAAAAAGTAACTTTAAAGGAAAAAACTGATGCAAAACCTAACCTGCTAACCTCGAATTTGACATAATTGTTGTTTCAGTCATAATGAAAACTCCCTAGGTAAATTTCTCTCCTTTAGAGAAAAATTCATTATTTCTGTTATGATTGTGGTATCGTATAAACTGTTTTTTTTCCAGACGTGAAATAGTATATTGTATGTTAAGAGCTGAAAGTGCATTCTTGCCGCTTGCGCATGAATATTGCTGGTTGAGACGAAGACATACTATTTTTTCGACGACTGAGCATATTATTAAAGGAAAATATCAAATTTCGTTTTATCGCAAAAATTAATTGACAATTAAGTTAACATTACTCGCGCAGTCTATATGACATGTGACGCGATTATTTCCACAAATGACGGGCGTTGTCAAGGAAACATTCGGACGTGGCTACCTATTTTGTTCACGCGGAAACCCAAAACGCTCGGCGAGCGGCAAAAAGATGAAAACGCACGCTCAGCGGCAAATGTCAACTTTCTGTTGTCAAATAACAGTGAGAAAAATCTACTTTCGATGTCAGTCGTCGAAAAAAATATATTTTGCCTAAATAAAGTGTGTGAATGTTATTTCCATAGTAACCAAATACAAATCCTAGAATTGTTATATTTTATAACGAGTCGATTATTTTGTTGCTGTTATACCAACCAACAACGATACAGTAAGTTGAACTTCCGGTCACAGATAACAAACCCGACAATAAGTAAAAATACATAGTTGTCAAATAATAAATATAACTTCAACGATTTCACAGCATGTTTGGTGTATTTATTGAGGCTTTACAACAGCTTAAAAATATATAGATTTATTTGCTTTGCAATACTACAACGGCAATGTACACATAAAACATGAATAGAACAAAATATAAATTACTGCTAAAGATTCACATAAAACTTATGCCTATTGGCGGTGGGTGTTGCCGATATGTTTTAGTACATGTATTTTCTGATGCGCTCTGTATGGGCAATGAGCACAACGGAACATCGGTTCTTTGCCACAGTCGTATCTCAAGTGACGATTTAAAGCTTTTTTTGATGAATATCTCTTGTTGCACTGAGAACAGGTAAAAGTCGTAGGTCGCAGTGATGTACCTAAAATAAAAATATTTTACACCTATGAAACAAAATACAGAGATAAAGATTTTACTTAAGTTTTGACTTAAAAACAACAAATCCGATTATTACTGCTTAAACTTTCATTACCCTAGACACTACAATAATAGGTATAAAGAGAATAATACTGTGTGTAAATGTAGGTATGTATGTATGTATTATCGTTTACCTCTTGTTACTTTAGCATCACTTTAGTAGAAGCTGGTGCTTTGTACGCTAGCATCTGGCAGGGTATTGCTCAACTTGCCCCGGTTTTGGGTTACAATGTTAAAGCGCACCTTTTCAGCATGTGTAGCAACCATTATGCTAAGTGTTTGTTTTGGTGATGTGTAGACCATGTTACTCTATCTCTTAGCTCTGTGGTTCTTAGTAGAGCACAGTTAATTTGGTGCTCAACTGTAAATGGTCTCACTGGACCCGGTACCGATAGCCCAGGCTGGGGAAAGGTTTTGCGCTACCCAGCTTCTTTGTGTGTAAATGGTTACAAATAAAACTACATTTAAAAAAAATACTTCTATATGATTGAAAATCCTTATCTGAAATAGTTTCAACTTATTCCTGTAAATAAAAATAAATTGTCCAAAATACGATTTTTTTTCTTTCTTGTCTCTCCATGCACCAATTATATTCATTATTTATTAATACTTGTTCTTATTTGGGCGTTTCCAATATAATTTAATAAATTTTCATATAGAAATAAATCAGAAAGTTGCACATTCTAATACTGATATAATTTATGAGTTATATCCAAAAAACAAAGAAATTTCTATTTCATTCTTTTTTATGTTTTACTAACTAGATTTATCAGCCCTTTTTTTATTTGTATTTTTACTTCCTTTTACCATAAAGGAAGTATTGGATTCACCCCAAAAATTTGAAATTGAGTTTTCAACAGATCTTCACGTTTTAGAGTCCCCTGATCCCAAAATGGCTATTTTTGTATCTAGAATGCGAAATGCTACTTTTGCGTTCGAGAATGGAAGTTATTTTGCCGAGCTTTAGCGAGACAAAATACCCATTCGAGAACGCAAAAGCATTTCGCATTCGAGATGCAAACAATGATTTTTCGAAAACTGCAATAAAACTAAGTAGTATGAGAATAAAAAAAATTAAATAAGGTAACTGTCAACGTTAATTGACAATTTTATATTTCATAAACAATTAATTTTTGAACCACGGCCTGCTGAATTGTTTAACAAACGTCAAAGTGACGTATAAATTTAACTCACTGCAATATCAGCACCTTCAATTTACATGTAGTACAACATAAATTAGTCATGTTTATAATAGTTATTAGTATCTATTGAAATTTTAAGTTACTTAATAATACTTTTGCGTTCTAGAACATAAAAGTATTTCGCTGTTAAGTGACAAAAAAGAATCACTTTGCTTACTTAGAATTTAACGAAAATGTCAACATTTGATGACAGTTTTCGAAAAAACATATTTTTTTTCATTGGTCTGTCTGTCTGTCTGTCTGTGTGTGTGTCTGTGAACAGAATATCTCAAAAACGAAAAGAGGTATGGCATTGAAACTTCATATATAAGTTTTGTGTACTATGTAGATGCGACAGCAAGCTTTTGAAGAAAATCGCATAACCGGAAGTAGGTGTTTACACTTGTGATTTTTCAGTTTTTTGGATTTTTTCAAAAACGGCTATAACGATTTTTTTCAAACTTCACATTTTTATTACACTTTTAATGTGTATTGAAGTGAGATAGGTGATTTTCCAGTTCAATACTTCTAAAATGGGTTCCTTTTATTTTTTTTTCTATTTTCTTTATTAACTCCTATTTTAAATAGAACACTAAAATTCTAGAGAAAATTTGTCTCTTGAACTAACGCTCTATTTTGTACCGTTTTTGTAAAATTTAATTTTTGAAAATTTTTGACAAATGCTTAAAAATTTAAAATCATACAAGCAAACCGCGCGCTACGCGCCGCGAGTCTTGAATAGGCGCGCACGTGAAATAGGATACGCGAAAGGTCAAGCTCCGAGCCGAGCGCTATTTGGAAATTGACAATTACAATTTTACAATTTTACAGCAGGCCTCGGATAGCCTGAATCAGTTGGAAGTACTGAAATGTATTGTCAGTCTATGTCAAATTCGAGATTTGCAGGTTAAGTTTTCCGTCAATGTGTGTTAAATGACAAACAAAACCTAACCTACTAACCTCGTGTGTACATACATTTACCATAGTTAAGGGTAACATTTATACTTTTTAGTCTCGAAGGACTAAAGTAATTACTTAAGTCTCTAGAGATTAAATGAGCTACTTTAGTCCCTGAAATAAGTGACTAAAGTACCAACCCGAAAGTGCAAAAAATATGTTTATGTCAATATATTAATAAACTGTTACCATATATAATTACATTTTATTAACTGTCATCAAGATTATTTGAGAAGTTATCTCAGTACTAAGTCTGCAATATCCATATATATAATTGGCTTGTCTGGGACGCTGTTTTGTGTGTCCGGGACGCTGTTTCAGCAGCCAAACCGTAAGAGATAGAGAAAAAAGTTATTAAAATTATATGTTTGGAAAGGTCATGTCAGGTCAGGAACCGAATTTCAGTCTCTAACACTAATTACTATCTCAATTATCCTAATCCTAACTTTTTAAGTTAGATTCTAGGCAAATTTTATCAAGACGAATGCGACTGGTAGTTTGCTACCAACAATGACGTCATATACGTACGTGTGGTGAATACGCGTTTTATTAAATGAGACATTTGTCTCACTGGACTGCTAGTTAATATTAATATTACAACAATCATATGTTAAGGAGATACTAGTGGATAACATTAATTGATTGCGCGGTTGGCACTTCATGAAACATTTTTAGTCAACTCTTAAAATATTAATGAAAGACGTGACTTGTTTCATGCAATACACATATATTTAAACTCTGACATATTTCAGTCTTTGGACAATTTTCAAAGAATCAGAGTTTAAATATATTGTATAAAACAAAGTGTTTATTTTTAAAAAGTTGATTATCAAACATCACGAAGATGATCCTCTAGGTCAAAAAAGGTAATACGCTCGATAATGTCATCTAATTCAAACCAAGTGTGTTCACATTGTCGAAATGTTTACATTAGCAAGCTTGATTTTATTAATAAACACATTAAAAGAAACGTTTAATAACACAATAAAAAACAAAACATATTATGAATCAGAAGAAAATTAAACTACTATTTTATTCTGCATAAATTAGCGCCTATGTTCAACAATGACTAAAATGAAATGCAAACCCATACGATCAACTCAGCTGTGTTGCAGAGGGGAATCCCCTACAAAAATCGGTGACTAATCGTCGCCAAGGACTGTTTACGTTATCGAACTGTACAGGTTGTTTATGTTATCGGGCATTCTGTTTGGTCCTATAGTATGAATTTTGTGTTTACATTAGCGCAATGTTTTCATTGTCCGGTGTTTACGTTATCGAGCGCTTGCTGTATCTTAATTAACAGCATTTACTTGTATATATCTAGCAGTTGGAGGGTATTTACAAACGTGAGTCCCCAAATAACCCTTCTGTTTAGCGCGATATGGACAAATAGGGCAACAAAGCATTGGTTCTTTGCTACAGTCATATTTCACGTGACGAATTAAAGATGTTTTTGATTGATATCTTTTGTTTCATTAAGAGCAGATATAAACCTCAAGCAGGAATGATGTACCTAAAATCAAAACTGTTTACACCCATGAAATAAAATGCAAACCAATGCTTCTATATGGTTGATTATACCACTCCCTCTAACATCAACCAATGAAAAACGACAAAATGCATAGTAATGCATGTACTAACTTTTAATAATGTACATAGCAACTGGCAATCACATACCTTCCTGATTAATAGGTGATAATCACACGCCTTCACAAACATCACGTTACCTGCTGTCAGTACAATTGTCATAACAACCACATCAACTGTACTTTTAATATTTAAAATACACTATTCAAACGTTGTTTATTAACTCGTGATATAATCTAGCCGAATGCAACTCGTGTCTTCTCGATTATCAAATCATTTTGATATATTGTTTTAGGCAATCACGCTCGTCCTTCGGACTCGCGTAATTGCCAAAGAATATATCTCGTGTAAACAGAAATGATTATTTGATAATCAAGAACCCACTAGTTGCATTATATATGAAAATCCTTATCTGAGAGAGTTAAAACACACAAGTTTGGCAATAAAAACAAGCCACACGCCTGCACCACCTTCTGCTCCTGGTGAAAACACTTTTGTGTTTTCTATTCTGTTCTTCAACAAGACACAAACTTTACCCTGACACCCAAACTACTAATAACAATGTCTTCTGTAACAGTCATTTACGGAATTGCGCAGATAATGGAAATTTTGACAACCTTTTCATCAGTTTTAGAACCTGACGGTGTACCCTATCTTTTATTACCTTTGGAGTTTACCTTCTATAAAACACTCATACATAACAAGTGGTTTGATATGGAGCATCTTCTCCAGAAGCCATTTCCAAAAGCTGAAGTGTTGCTGTCACTGCCCTTGATAACATTTCAGCAGCAAACAACTCAACAAGAGACGGTTTTAGTATAGCATTCACTGCTTTCACCTTCCACTTACTAGGTATTTATCTCGAGCAAAATTCATATTTTCACATTTCACTTACGAATGGTTAATGGCTCATTCAGTTCATATTTGATCAAAAATTTTGTATTGAAGCTTCATTTCACATTAAAAACAGCTTTGTTTTATAAATATTTTGTGTAAAATAATAAATATTGATAATTGCCTCTTGAAACATTTTCATGTTTTCTTACTTTTTTCTCACCCTGTACATCAAATCTAAGATTTTTCTATGGTAATCTTATTTTCGTGACAAGCATTTTTTTTATAAAGAATAATTTTTTGTCGTAAAATTAATAATAAAGATTTTTCTCCTATTGTCAACTCCATCCATAGACACACTGTATACAGAGAGATTTTTCTTACTACGAACACGGCAGACGATATGTCGAATTTACAAATGCCGAGAATTTAACTTTGACAGTTCGCGTATTTTGTCAGTAGATAATATCTGCTGTCATTGCTATCTTAAAATCGATAACTACGAAGCAACGGATCAGTGCAAATTGTAAAATGGTATTATCAGGGTCCAACGGTCTGGGAAATTCAAAATTATTTCACAACATTTGAAAATAGGCGTTCTTTATTGTTATCAACGTTACATGGAGTTCATTTTCTTATATGGGTATTTCGCCACTCTGCAAATTAAAATATTAAATAACGAAAATATTAACAACGAACGTTTCGAGGGACAATCTGCCCTCGTTATCAACGAATAACAATTAAAACTAACAAGAACTTATCTTTTTTTCACTGGAAGAAAAAACGACCAACCTCCAATGAATTTTCTGACATTGACGTTTGTTGATATCTGTACCTACTTGATCTCATCTTTAAGAATCGATAGCCAACTATTGTCTAAAAATATTGAGAAAGACGACACGCATTTTTCTTCGTTAAGTAAAATGTATGCCGTTTCCTTAATTTTTCGCCTAGTTGACATCGATTCTTTAGACAAGATCTTTGTGTTGTCCCATTGTATTTTATGGTTTTCATCCCAAGCATGTTCTGCCAGCTTAGACTTATTGAATTGATACGTTTTCAACATATTTTTATGTTCTTTAACTCTTACTGCTAAAGGCCTGGATGTTTCACCGATATAATATTTCCCGCATTCACAGGGAATACTATATATACAATTCCTTGAATGCTGTTCTTCGTTGAACGGTTTAGTTTTTGTAAGAACTGACCGTAAAGTATTCATCGTTTTGAATACCGTCCTAACATTGAATCTATTTCCAATTCGTCTAATTTTGTCAGATATGCCTGGAATATATGGTATAGTAAGAGTATTATATTTTTGAGTGTCATTCCTTTGTATGTGTGTGGCATTGCTTCGTGTATTGAAAATGTTCCGAACAAGAGTCTCTGGATAGCCATTATCTTGTAAAACATTAATAATAAATTCTTTCTCTTTTTTGAAAATTGTATCATTAGAGCAAACAACTTTGGCTCTGTCGTAAAGACTTTTTACAACGCCTGTCTTTATGTTTTTGTGATGGTTAGAATTAAAATGTAAGTACCTATTAGTATTGGTTTTCTTACGGTATACTGATGTTTCAAAAGTATTTATTGTGCGTGTGATTAGTGTATCAAGAAAGGGTAACTGATTGTTTTGCTCTGTTTCTAATGTGAATTTGATGGAGGTTTCTTTACTGTTAATATGTTCAAGAAATTTGTCCACCTCATCTATATCATGAGGCCAAATTGCAAAAACATCATCGACATATCTCCACCAAACTACTGGTTTGTTGGTGTACGTGTAGACATGTTGTTGTTCAAAGTCTTCCATAAAAATGTTACTAACAATGGGAGATAAAGGTGAACCCATTGCCATCCCGAAATCTTGTTGGTAAAATTCATTGTTTAGTTGAAAGTATGTCGTTTTAATGCATAGTGTTAAGAGTTCCATAATGGTACCAACGTTTAATGTTGTTCGTGTATGTAATGTGTTATCGTTTTGTAGCTTATGTTTAATGATGTTGAGTGTTTTGTCTACTGGAACATTAGTGAAGAGACTAACTACATCGAAACTAACCATTAAGTGTTGTGTGTTTATGTTTGCTTCTTTAAGTTTTTCAAGGAAATGGGGCGTGTTCTTTATATACGTGTCTGTATTTCCTGATATAGGAGTCAGTATCTTAAGTAAATATTTAGCTAAACTGTGACAAGGAGAACCTATAGAACTAACTATTGGCCTAAGTGGTACATTTGGTTTGTGTATCTTTGGTAATCCATAAAAATGTGGTGGTTTACTGTAGTGTGGTGTTAGCGTACGTCTTACAAAATCTGTAAATTGTTCTCTGTGTTTGTAAAGTGTTCTGTATATTTTTGTTTCTATTGTATGTGTTGGATCTTTATTTAGTTTAGTGTATTGTCCCTCACTAATTAGTGTTAAAAGTTTTTCGTTGTATGTGGTTGTGTCAAGTACTACTGTGGCGTTGCCTTTGTCTGCAGGTAGAATTTTAATTGTGTTATCGGTTTTTAGTGTGTGTAGTGAATGTTTTTCTTGTTTGGATATATTTTGTCTGATTGTGTAAGGTCGTTCTAGTATGATTTTGTTTCTAATTCTGTATTCCTGTCTAATGTCTTCTGGAAGTTTTTGACAAGTCTCTTCTATAGCTGTAACTAAATCAAGTTTATTAATTCGTTTTGGCGCCACTGCGTAGTTGAGCCCTTTGCCAAGAACTAATTTGTCAGTGGCGTTTAGTTCTTTAGAAGACAGATTAACTACAGTTTTATTTAAAAAAGTGTCACTGTTCTTTAGTGTATTTAGTTCAATTGTGTGTTTTTCTTGTATGAGGTGTTGGTACTTTTTTAAATGTGTACGTTTTTGCTCTGTGTGTGTTTTGTTGTAGGTATTACTAATAGAGTTGTACATACGATTGAAATCGTCTTCCCGTACATCCCTTTGCATAACCTGTTCCAGTTTGTTTATGTCAGAAAATAGTATCACTTTGTTATGTCTGTGAAACTGTATTCTGTCTCTAACTAGAGCTTCACTAGCTCTTTTCATGATATTACTAGATTATCTTAATCAAAGGTATGGGCCTAATATAACTAGTAACTTCCGAAGTTGGGAAACACTTTACAAGAAGCTGGCACACTCTGAAAATAGTATAACTTTCCTATGTCGTTGTAGAAATAGCTGTATTATTCCAAAAGGGTTTAGACTCAAAGCACCTTATGTAAGTGCTCGTTCTAGTAATATCATGAAAAGAGCTAGTGAAGCTCTAGTTAGAGACAGAATACAGTTTCACAGACATAACAAAGTGATACTATTTTCTGACATAAACAAACTGGAACAGGTTATGCAAAGGGATGTACGGGAAGACGATTTCAATCGTATGTACAACTCTATTAGTAATACCTACAACAAAACACACACAGAGCAAAAACGTACACATTTAAAAAAGTACCAACACCTCATACAAGAAAAACACACAATTGAACTAAATACACTAAAGAACAGTGACACTTTTTTAAATAAAACTGTAGTTAATCTGTCTTCTAAAGAACTAAACGCCACTGACAAATTAGTTCTTGGCAAAGGGCTCAACTACGCAGTGGCGCCAAAACGAATTAATAAACTTGATTTAGTTACAGCTATAGAAGAGACTTGTCAAAAACTTCCAGAAGACATTAGACAGGAATACAGAATTAGAAACAAAATCATACTAGAACGACCTTACACAATCAGACAAAATATATCCAAACAAGAAAAACATTCACTACACACACTAAAAACCGATAACACAATTAAAATTCTACCTGCAGACAAAGGCAACGCCACAGTAGTACTTGACACAACCACATACAACGAAAAACTTTTAACACTAATTAGTGAGGGACAATACACTAAACTAAATAAAGATCCAACACATACAATAGAAACAAAAATATACAGAACACTTTACAAACACAGAGAACAATTTACAGATTTTGTAAGACGTACGCTAACACCACACTACAGTAAACCACCACATTTTTATGGATTACCAAAGATACACAAACCAAATGTACCACTTAGGCCAATAGTTAGTTCTATAGGTTCTCCTTGTCACAGTTTAGCTAAATATTTACTTAAGATACTGACTCCTATATCAGGAAATACAGACACGTATATAAAGAACACGCCCCATTTCCTTGAAAAACTTAAAGAAGCAAACATAAACACACAACACTTAATGGTTAGTTTCGATGTAGTTAGTCTCTTCACTAATGTTCCAGTAGACAAAACACTCAACATCATTAAACATAAGCTACAAAACGATAACACATTACATACACGAACAACATTAAACGTTGGTACCATTATGGAACTCTTAACACTATGCATTAAAACGACATACTTTCAACTAAACAATGAATTTTACCAACAAGATTTCGGGATGGCAATGGGTTCACCTTTATCTCCCATTGTTAGTAACATTTTTATGGAAGACTTTGAACAACAACATGTCTACACGTACACCAACAAACCAGTAGTTTGGTGGAGATATGTCGATGATGTTTTTGCAATTTGGCCTCATGATATAGATGAGGTGGACAAATTTCTTGAACATATTAACAGTAAAGAAACCTCCATCAAATTCACATTAGAAACAGAGCAAAACAATCAGTTACCCTTTCTTGATACACTAATCACACGCACAATAAATACTTTTGAAACATCAGTATACCGTAAGAAAACCAATACTAATAGGTACTTACATTTTAATTCTAACCATCACAAAAACATAAAGACAGGCGTTGTAAAAAGTCTTTACGACAGAGCCAAAGTTGTTTGCTCTAATGATACAATTTTCAAAAAAGAGAAAGAATTTATTATTAATGTTTTACAAGATAATGGCTATCCAGAGACTCTTGTTCGGAACATTTTCAATACACGAAGCAATGCCACACACATACAAAGGAATGACACTCAAAAATATAATACTCTTACTATACCATATATTCCAGGCATATCTGACAAAATTAGACGAATTGGAAATAGATTCAATGTTAGGACGGTATTCAAAACGATGAATACTTTACGGTCAGTTCTTACAAAAACTAAACCGTTCAACGAAGAACAGCATTCAAGGAATTGTATATATAGTATTCCCTGTGAATGCGGGAAATATTATATCGGTGAAACATCCAGGCCTTTAGCAGTAAGAGTTAAAGAACATAAAAATATGTTGAAAACGTATCAATTCAATAAGTCTAAGCTGGCAGAACATGCTTGGGATGAAAACCATAAAATACAATGGGACAACACAAAGATCTTGTCTAAAGAATCGATGTCAACTAGGCGAAAAATTAAGGAAACGGCATACATTTTACTTAACGAAGAAAAATGCGTGTCGTCTTTCTCAATATTTTTAGACAATAGTTGGCTATCGATTCTTAAAGATGAGATCAAGTAGGTACAGATATCAACAAACGTCAATGTCAGAAAATTCATTGGAGGTTGGTCGTTTTTTCTTCCAGTGAAAAAAGATAAGTTCTTGTTAGTTTTAATTGTTATTCGTTGATAAAGAGGGCAGATTGTCCCTCGAAACGTTCGTTGTTAATATTTTCGTTATTTAATATTTTAATTTGCAGAGTGGCGAAATACCCATATAAGAAAATGAATTATGAATTCACGCCACAAAGAAGTTTCAGAGATTATCTTACATGGAGTTATTTCAAATTTTGGAAACTTTGGATGTGTTTCTCCCCAAAAGCACAAAAGCCCTAATGTTCTCAATGAAGGCAGGTATTTAAAAGAGGTTTGTATTACCGCTAATGACTATCCAGACTATTTATTTAAATAAATTGCAGAACTAGTAGATTTAGCTGCGATATTCTTCCCGTTGGCCATTTCAGAAGTATGGAATTTTGTGAAACTGTGACAGATACGCCTAAAACTTCCTCTGAAAAGTCGTTTTCACTACAACTAAAGATTTGAAGAACCGCGTTTAAAAATTAAAAGGGTTTTTCAGAGTACTAGCACTAATACGTTTCTATGATCGCTTAGGATATTGTTTAGCGAAAGAAGGCAGGCTCTTTGAACAAGAGCTAATTTAAACTTCTTGAATTTTGTTGTTTGAAATAAAAATAGTTTTATTTTTGTTTGCACCTTTTTTTTACTGAGTTAGTTTGTTCGGAAGAATTATTTCTGTCTTCAGAATGCGTTTTACTTTAAGAACTACCTTCTTTTACTGTACTGTTAATCTCTAAAAATCCTGTTTTTCAACTCTGAATTTATCACCCGAATTAATCACAGAATAACAGTACCTACCTCATACATTCTATCTGTGATATAATAATTAATTTAAAAAAATTACACTAGGAGTCTGCGTTGAACAATTACTTAAACAATCAACGCAGACGACCCGTGGATTAATATCAGAGTACCTTAGACCGACTGTCCATCGGTCTTAGCGTATTTTTAGGCAATCGTAAATTCGCCTTGATTTACTCGTGTTCGCAGTTCATGAATTTTCACTGTATAAGGGTGTTGTACTACAGCAGTGGCCGCCTCTCACATCCTAGTTCCCATTTTTTTATTTCAGTTCCTCCAATCTTTCTCTTGCAGATGTCTACTGATCATCGCTTCTTCTACGTCATCTCTCCATATTTGCTTTGGCCGACCTCGCTTTCGTTTATACGGTGAGACCCATATCCACAAGTTCTTTGGCCATCGCTCCTCTGTCATTCTCTGTACATGGTACATGTCCGTACCATCTCAATCGCTTTACTTCTTCGGTCTCTATTACATTAATATATATTTCCATTCTTTCTCGTATCTCCGTATTCCTTACACGCTAGATACTCCGCAGCAGATCCTCCAGTAATCCATTTCCATAAAAACTTTCATTTAGATTTAGTTTGTTTGATATCATTATAAAGAAAAATAACAGCTATATTTAATTAAGGTATAGGCCACATTAACGTCTACAATATACCATTTTATACATCTTATTAAAAATAGCTGAGTAGTGAAATACCAATGACTTTGCTCAAACCAAAACTTTAGCCAAAATAACCTAAAATAAAGTAACAAACGACTTCCGGGATTGGATCGTGTCATGATTGAGAT
Organism: Agriotes lineatus; assembly: GCA_940337035.1. Taxonomy (NCBI): domain Eukaryota; kingdom Metazoa; phylum Arthropoda; class Insecta; order Coleoptera; family Elateridae; genus Agriotes; species Agriotes lineatus. Next base: position 300,086 of record CALNHX010000642.1, read on the forward strand.
CGAAGAACTCAACAAACGTCCACTTTTGTAAGGGGCTTCATCAGGAGGAAAAAGCAAAAGAGCACGGTAACTCAAAGTGTTAACCAAACCAGAGGCGAAACTCGACTTCTATTCCTTCCCTTACAAAGAGTTTCGCCTCTGGCATGGTTAACACGTTGAGTTACCGTGCTCTTTTTGCTTTTTCCTCCTGATGAAGCCCCTTACGAAAGTGGGCGAAACGTTGAGTTCTTCGATATCAATCATGACACGGTCCAATCCCGAAAGACGTTTGTTACTTAATGACAATGGCCGTGAAAGCCTCAGAAATTGACCCAAAATAAAGTTCAACCAATATCCTACGTAGTTTCTTCAGATAATAAAATTCAAACGCCGTATAACAAACCATTAATTGCACCCTTGCTACACATAAGTATCGTATTGAGGGCCGTGGAACAGCTCAAAGACATCCCTCGAAGAATTCCGACATCTGGGGCTGCTCATTGTCTGGGAAACCCAACAAATAAAAAAACTTACCATATTCTGACAGCACAGGTAATGCAGAGCGCTGTATAAAAAGGGTTTGTAAAGTCGAATCGTGGACCGCGTTTACTAGGTTTCATAAATTATTTAACTGTAAACATTTGAATATGAAATTAGTTTGTCAATCAGATCTATTCTGAACGAAGAAACAAGCTAAAAGATATAAAATAATTATCTATATATAAATAAACTGTTTCCATATATAATAATAATTTATTAACTTTCATCAAAATTGTTTGAGAAGATACCTAAGTGTGCACTATTACAACAAATATGTATTAACAAGATGCTATAGGTTAAAAGTAATTCATTGTTTATTGCGAGTTAATAATAAATATATAAAATATAACCATTAGATATTCAAACTTAACAGGCATAAAGCTTTCAAGTATGAATATGTAGACGATGAATATCTTTAAGGTTATGTATATATCATAAAAAATATGATTATCCTACATACTTAAAGAACTATGGTAAATTGTAACAATATATGGTCTATAACATGCAATATGAGTTTATTATAATGTAACACTAAACCAAGAAGACTATACTAAGGAGACGCAACTCGCGTTTTGAGCGGACAGTTAAAAGTTGACAAATATGGCGGTCGTCGTGTACTATTATCCATTCACAAAACTCGTGAACTGTCAATGTCAAATATTTGCCGAGTGTAACTGGAAATTTGGACCATGTTTTAACAATTAATAACACACTAACTTGAAATACACTCCATTTGATTAACAACCGTAAACTGCCTTTTAACCGCGATTACAGGTTAATTTAGCTCGCTTCCAACTCTCAAACGGCAGCGAAAACGAGTGAAAGGGGAGAATGTAAGGCTGAAAGAGCAGGTAGTGAAGCAAGAAGAAAGGATCGAAAAATTGGAAAGAGAAGTAAGAAGGAAAAATCTGATAATAAGAGGTGTCAAGGACGAAGAAAATGAGAGCGGGACGGCAATAGAAGAGAAGCTAGATATGGTTATGCAAAAAATAGGAGTCAACATTGATAAAAACGCTGAAGTGGACGAGAAAAGGAGAATTGGGAAATATAAAGGGGATAGGAATAGACCAATACTGTTAAAGCTAACAAAAGAAAGTACAAGATATGAAATACTAAGAAATTCGAGAAAGTTAAAAGGCACTGACATTTGGATTGAAGAGGACTACGCTAAACAGATACGAGAAGAAAGAACAGTGTTAATTGAGCGAATGAAGGAAGAGAGAGATAAGGGACACAAGGCAATTATAAAGTATAACAAGCTAATCGTAGATAACGAAATAATCACGGCGGGAGATATAATCCTGAGAAAGAGAATGGAGACCGAGGAAGAATCCGGAAGGGGCAGCCAGAAGCGAACGGTGATAGATAGGTCACCTGAGGGAGAAAGCTTGGAGGAACAAATGAGAAAAATAACAAAAATAGAGAGGAAAAAAAACTAAATAAGAAAGGCGACGGAAACAGCAAGGATGCAGAGCAGGCAAAGGAAACGGACATGAATAAGGATAACAGCAAAAATAGGGATGGAGACAGCAGAGGTAAAACAAAGGAGAAAAAAACACAAAATAAAGTAAGAGGAAAATTGTTCGTAGGAACGTGGAATGTCAGGGGCCTAAATGGGGCAGGAACACTAAAACAATTAAACAATGAATGCAAAAAATGGAACTTTGACATTATCGCTTTACAAGAGACCAAGCTTAGGGGAAAGGAAATTGTAGAACTTGAGGACTATATACTTTTTAACAGCGGGGAGGAGGATAAGATGTTGGGAACCGGATTCATGGTGAATAAGCGGTGGACAGGAGCAATAATGGACTTCAACCCTATCACAAATCGATTGTGCCGTCTAAGAATTCGAGGAAAATACCAGAAAATAAGCTTTATAAATATACACGCGCCGTCGGAAGAAAAAGGTACGGACGTGAAAGAGGAATATTACAACAAACTGGATGCGGAGTATGAAAAAATCCCTGGATACGATATGAAAATTGTGTTAGGCGACGCAAATGCAAAGATAGGAAAAGAGGAAGTATATCAACCAACCATAGGAAAATTTAGTAAGCACGAAGAATCGACGGAAAACGCACACTTCTTGATAGATTTTGCAAGAGAGAAAGGACTAGTAATTAAGAGCACGTACTTTGAAACGAAAAATATTTACAAGGGAACATGGCGATCCCCAGATGGAAAATACATAAATCAAATCGATCATATTTTAATAGAAAAGGACCAAGAAAAAACAATTACAAACATAAGAAGCTACAGGGGCCCAAACATCGATTCGGACCACTATGTCGTAGGTATGAAAATGAAAATAACGATACCACTAATAAAGAATAGTAAAAATAAAAACGTAGAAGCACAGAGGGGAAGACTCGAAAATCAAGAGGATAGGGATAAATATATAGAATTAATAAATAAGAAACTAGAAGACCTGAACGATGTTGAAAGTGTTGAGCAAAGCTGGAGGCAATTAGAAGCAGTAATAAGGCAAGGTGCGGAAGTCTGTAGTAAAAAAACAACAATGTCAAGAAAAAAATGGTTTGACGAAGAGTGTAAGAAAGAAGTAGAAAAAAGAAACAAAGCAAGAATCCGTATGATCGAAAAAGAAACACACGAGGCCAAAGACAACTATAGGAAACATAAGGAAAAGTGTAAAAAATTCATCAGAGAAAAGAAGAGAAAATTTCAAGAAACGTTAATAAATAAAATAGAGGAAGATTATAAAAACAAAGAAGTTAGGGCGCTATACGCGGGGATTAGAAGAGAAAGGACAGGATACCACCCGAACAGCACTTTCTGCAAGAATAAAGAAGGGAACATATTAACAAACGGGGACGAGATACTAGAAAGGTGGATTCAACACTTTGATGAAATACTGAATGGTGACAGCGACGAGGGAGGTACCACGGACGGAGGACAAGAGATGTGGGATCATGCACTAAGTGAAGATATGCCAAAACTACAAGAAACAGAAAGCATAATAAAAGAATTGAAACAAAACAAGAGTCCAGGAACAGATGGTATCGTCACTGAATGGCTTAAATATGGAGGGGAGAAGTTAATAGAGAGAATGCACTCATTAATTACAAAAATATGGACGCAGGAAAAAATGCCTACAGGATGGTCAGAAGCAATACTGTGCCCTATAATAAAAAAGGGCGACCCTTTACAATGCGAAAATTACAGGGGCATAGCGCTACTCAATACTGCATACAAGGTGCTAGCAACAACGATTAAGACT